>JAZBGY010000499.1:40375-57253 GCA_037414755.1 Lydus trimaculatus | reverse complement strand
GATTACTATCAACGTAAACTCAGGCGGTCGATTGGGGCAGAATTCTCGACTCCCACTATACTCGGTCCATAAGCGCAGCATGTAGGACCAAAATAGACTCTCAGGTTAAATTAAACTTTTTTGAAAAAATAAAAGATGATGTTTGTAGCGATATTGTTCTAATATTTATTTAAAAAACGATGTGTATTAGTGATATTAACCGAAATAATATGAATAGTAGTGTTATAAGCAGATTTAAAATTTGTGTGATTGAAATAAGTAATAAATAATTTTAAAGAATTTCTATCACACAGAAAATTCTAACAAAAAACAAGATAGTTTTAGTTTGTTCAAATAAAGCTTATCCGCTGATTTCTGTTTCGAATAGCTTATTCTTTTTCAACTTAATTTAGAGAATGAAGTTGTTAAAAGCAATTATAAAGAAAGACATAACTGCCCATTTTGTCATTCATACGCGTATGGACGACTAATGTGACCACGAAGAAGCGGATATTTTTACTGTTTCCCTTTATTCGATTACTACTTATTCTTCCTTTGATATTTTGCCGAAAAAAAGCTTTAAAATGATAGTAAACAAAGTGAAAGTAGCAGACAAGTGAATCAAATTTCCTGTTAAATACATCAATATTATCATTATTTTGCCACAGAGCTACTATTTATTTTGTTGATTATTTTTAATATCGTAATGGATGTATTTATAAACAATTATTTTGAGCAAAATGTAATTTAAATGAATATCGGAGCGGTTATAATTATTGAATCAGGACCGCCGCACTCCGCCTCTGGTTGGATGCTGACGCACGACAATCGTGCGTCAACTTAAGGAAGCTTTATACGTCCGGTCTTTAATTATAACTTATAAGTATAAGTCCATGGTCAAAGTCCTCCCTCCCTATCCTCTTACATTAGAGAAAATTATACATTAAGATGACGTCATAGATGAGAGGTATGGTACATGAGTGTATTACTGGTTGTGTATATTTAGGCGTTTTTGTGTTTCGACTACAAATCTGAATCTGTAATACAATTCTATAAATATACTGCCTCAGTTGCAATTGATTCAAATATCAAACTGTTTTCCCACAAATTTAGAAAAACATGATATCAAATGAATGATTAAGATATAATCACAACCAGTGGCGTTCCTAATAGTGGTGTCATCCCTCTGATCCCTTTTCATTCAATGTTTTATAAGCGCAAAATTTGCCTCTTTTGATCAGTTTTAAGCATTTTACGCTTATTTTAATGGATTTATAGCAGAAATTTTGCAGTTTTTGGACAAAATTTTTAAGAGTTCTCGTTTATTTCAATAAAATTAGTACAAAATTATCCATTTATGAGCAGAATCTTTGGAAATTTCTGCTTGATTTGATGAAATTAGTGTCAATATATGTAGTTTTTGAGCAAAATCTTTAGATGAATAAATGTTTGGTCGTTAAAAAGTATGGATTTAATACTTCATAGGAGTTCCTCAACAAACAATAAAAGACCATTTTAAAAAAGGCTTACTGTCGTAAAATTGGCAAAAAAAATATAAACATGCGTTTGAAAACGTTGGGTGTTATACTTATATAGGATGGTGTCATCCGGTGCGGGCTACATCTCCTAGTTACAATACTGATTACAACTGATGTTTACAACGCAGTAAAATGAGTATTATTGTTTTTGCATGTTTCCAATATAACACCAAGCCACATGTATCTCATGGAATCTCTTGAGAATGTTGATAAGCATTCTTACCACAGACCTGTTGTGTTGAAGTGTCCACTTATGTCTAGAAAAACAATCCAACCAGCTGTATTTTATTTCAAGTTACAAGAGTTTCATTGAATTATAGAAATCAATGAATTAAATAAAATCTGCAATTCTATTGCAATGAATCACAGCCTCTACAACAGACTTTTCTTATTAAACTATTAGATTTTCAAAAATAGTCATAGTCTACTACAAGAGAAAAGACCACCGATGGACCAGGACCACCACGATCCACTGTTTCATCAATCCAGCTTTACAACTTCCTTCACAGCAATTCACATTACAAAAATAATTAATTGTAGTTCGCCACATAATTCAATAAAAATGATTTTGTCTTATTAATACTTAAACCTAATTTGATGCCCTTCTTGGGCGGTGGATAACCACTTACGCCGGCCAATTACCAAATATTTCAATCTTCAGTCAGGTCTAAGAACAGTTTGAAATGAATGATGTCTATACTGGTAGAGAGGATATGGTTTTAGAGAGAAAATAGGTGTTTAAATTAAAGACTTGATGGAACTCTTTATCTCTTTCCTTATTATCAAACACTACAAAACGTTTGTACATACATAACAAGGCCTATTAAATTAACAAATAAGTAATCTACATAGGAACTATATATATAGAGAGAAAATTATTATTTGATTCAACATTTTATATAAATCAATTCTTAGAAAAACACTTATAAAAACATATTTGAACAAAAACACAAAAGAACTAAATATATGAACACTACAAACTAAAAAACATGTCATTATATTATATTGAAAAATGAAGAATTGAAAATTTAATTCTATTTTATTGTTTACAATGCGTTCAAATCGTTATCATACAATCATAATGTTGTATTTCTGAACGCATTGTTATTTATTGTAACATAAACTTAAAAATAATAACAATTACGATAATAATCAACATAATCTCTATAATAAGAATCAGACTGATTGTAACATTTGTAGGTGCTAGCTGGAACTTTATATTGATCATGTGCATAATGATTACCGTAATAATAATCATACACATTACTTTTACTGTTAATATTATTGTTTATAATATTATTATTATTATTGTTAGCTTTATTTTTACTTTCTTTATATTTGTAATACATAATAAATTCAGGATAATATTCATTATCCTCATATTTAACAATAACATCCCCATTTGGTTTACAACTAGTATCATATCCTGATGGTGGTATAACCATATCTTTACGTCCATCAATTAAATTCGCTATTAAAACTTTTGCAATAATCATAATTTTATTATTTGAATCATTATCAGAATAATGCATTGAATATTTTGCATCTGGTGAAAAACTAATACCATGACCGAATTTATGACGGCCACAATAACGCCAATTAAAATTATATTTACATATATTATCAACTAAATGTTGTTTTGTACCATGAAATAATAAATATTCATTACAATTACCAAACATTTTCAATTTTTCTTCTTTCTTCAACGTATATGATCGCATTAAAAATGGATTATTAATACGTTCCAATTTGTTAATTATAAATGAATTGTTTTGTATTAATTCAACGATTTTCTTATATTCACAACTGGATGGTTTAACATTTGTTAGTGAATAAATCCCTTGTGGATTATGCTGTTTCAAATTGTCTTTTATATTAAACAAATTATAATCGGGTTGGATAAGGACTGGTTCTAGGAAATTGTTACTAAATTTACGTCTTTCTATATCATAATACTGATTGTAATAATGATCAGAATCAAATTGGTGGGTATCATATCGATAATAAGCCATATTTCTTCAAAAATGTTTAATCTACAAATTCAACCATAAAAAACTGATAAAATCAGATAAATAGAATAAATCAGACTTACTGTGTACTTTTATCAACAATTTCTTTTTGTTTCCTGTAAACTATAGTCACAACAATTCTAACCAACCGACTCTGAAACAAAAATTGAAATGAAGACAAAACTGCTGATCTTTGGCAATGCAAAAGATAAAACAACCGCCAAATGTAATTTGCTAGAATGAATAAACAATAACAAATAATACGATATCTATCTCTTTCTAATACCATCAACACAAGTTATTTGAAATTCTTTCTTATAATTGTTTTGAAAAAAAGAACAAATATAACAACTTTTGTTGCCCTCATCTGGACAAATTTATGAAAAATCCTCTGATTGTTAAAGCAATAAAATCTTTGTCGGCAATTTTTAAAGCCTATTTTAATCCCTGTTTATACCTGAATGTAATAAATAAAATAGGATTTTCACATTTATTGTAAAATCTGGGAAAATCCCATATAGGATCCAATTTCAAAATCCCCTTTCACCAGGTAAACAAATAAAAATAAATAATAAATGTCCAATGAAGATGAAGCAAAAATTCATGATAATCTACTATTGGTCGATTTACGCGGGGAAGTACAAATCATACGGCAACAAATAATTGAAGTTAAATGTAGCTCAAAATCGCGCTAAATTTAAATATTATAACATAAATAACAATAATAAACTATTTGTTCTACAATTAGTTTAACTGACTACACTCGATGTGATAAGGATATTTTAAAAAGATATTGTTAATTTTGAAATAAATGATTAGGGAGTTGGTACTTATCATTAATGACAGGGCGGCCAAGATGAGATCAGAGGTCCGGGAAAGCCGCTTATTGGACCCCATTTAGTCCGTAAGGATTTTTCAAATCACTTGAATTTGTTCGTCATTACCTGTGTTCTTTCACTCCTAGTTTCAAGAATCATGATCTCATTATCGTGATGCGATCCAAGTTGCAAGAAAACAGCTTCTTCTGTCCGTTTGAACAATTATGGAAGATAATATAATCATAAACTCAAAATAAAGAGTTTATGTGCTACATATGCTATTGCTAGGCACTTAAGATAAATTCCTATCTAGGGACTTTAGAACTGACATTACAAACAGCACTATTCCTAGTTTATTCTGCTCCAATTATCACAACGAATTATGATCCACTTATTGAATCACAAAAATTTCATGTTCCATTCCAAAGGTAGGGGAATTATTGATCATGATTGGTTTTGACACATCACCCAGATTCGAAAGAACACCACTTGATCTGATTGAACGTGTTTAATAGCGTTTAGACCCAATTAAGCAGAGCGAAAGAATACAGCTATAATGATCGATTTGAGCACCTGCTTATAAGCAAGTTCTCTCTTTGTTAGATCGAAGCCAATCTTACAATTAGTTAGGTATATACATCAGGGACTTAAACATTAACATAAAAACACCTATGCGAACCCTAAACCCTTTAATTTCTGTATCCCTAACATTAACCCTAATTCAAATTTCAAATATACAGTGAAACCTGCCTATTGCGGACACTCATATGGGAGAAGAAAATATTGTACGCAATAGAAGGTGTCCTTATAAGAGAGTTTTAGGTTCTGGGAGACTTCAGCTACCTACTCTTTACAATTACGATACTTGAGGCTTTTCAATTTTCAATATTGTGGCCAACTAAGTCTTGGGGTATTTTAAAATTTTTCGCAATTTTTGTAATACCGCACTAGTTCTCTTTGAGAGTTAATTCGTTACGATGAGGAGTCATTTCATTCAGCCAAACAAAATAAAAAATAATCAATATCTATTCACAGAAAAGCCTAACATAGCAATGTCAGTTAAGATAACAAGTTAGGCTTACTTTGCATGTATTCAATTTTATCCGTTAGGTACTTGAAATGTCCGCAAGAGAGAGGTTTGAATAAAGCTTTTATATAAGAATGTAGTGCCCGTGTCCGTATAAGAGGGTGCCGGTGTCCGTATAGAAGAGTTTTTCTTATATATAAACATAAGGTAGTGTGCCAGTATATCGGTAAAGTGTCCCTAATTGGGAGTGTCCGTACTGTAGAAGTGTCCGCATATGGAGGTTTCATTGTATGTAGATATTTTCCTGTTATACCATAACCCTTAAAAAAATAAAAGTTTTAGGGGTTTTTTAAAGTTTTTTAGGGTTCAAGAAATTGTTTTTCTTTTGATAATTAGCGCCGGAACACAGGCGCTAGAGGCGCGCGCCTTGGGTTGGGCCCCGCTAGCCAGGGAGCCCCAATATATATTACATGATAAATTTCATATTTGGTGGTCGATATAAAATATAAAAATATATTTTAACTTTATTTATTTATTTATATTTTAATTAACAACCACAATATGAGCATGGATTTTTGATTTTCAAATAGAATTGACAAGGGCTGATTTATTTAAATGGGCCCTAAAAAATTTGTAGCGCCTCAGGCCCCTCTATTTTTTAATCTCGTCTTAAGGTCTATTTTGCTCTAAATCAACCTTATGTTTTCTGTACACAAAGTTCATTCTAATAAAGTAGAATTTACGTGCGTGACAAATTGAGCTGTGGCATAGTCGCAAAGCATGCTAATCGTAAGTCGAGAATAAGGAAGCGAACTTGAACGGGCCCTTAATAAACTACAATACACTTGCCAGAAAACCTTACTAGATAGAAATTCCCAGTCTTTATGTTTTTCAGCAAGTATGTAGATCAAGGACTAAAGTCTAAGGGCCATGTGTTTTTCCATTCATGGCCATACTTAAGTTTGAGACAGCAGAAAATGGGGGTTGATGTTCAAAATCAGTTGTTTTCCAATAATTTCTAAAATGACTTAACATTTGGGGATGAGGCTATAAGCATTGTTTTGTTTGAAAGAAACAAACTTGGGCCATGTAGGTGCTAAGTTGCATCTTGTCACGTACCTAGGTTCGGTTCTTGAAACATCACAGCGTATGAAAAACGTTGCACAATCCAACAGGACGTTTATTTAACAAAAATTTCTGTACACCTATGATTGATAAGTTTTTTCTTTATTTTCTTTTAATTCTAGAAAATGAAGTCTTTGATGTAGTTTATTTAATGTTTATCTATCGTTAATCAAGACTTTAGCCAAATTTTACAGTTAACCCAAAAGAACCCTAACTTATTTTTATTCTGGAGAAACCTTTAATGTAACCCGAACTTAAAAACAGAAATTTGGACTTACTTGAACCCAAACCAGGGCCGAAACAAGGAAAAATTTGGGTATAGACAAATCGGGTTTTTAGCGTCCCTTTCAAAAATAAAAAAATAGAAAAAAATTAAAAATATTGGAATACTCGTATAATATATGAGATGTTTTTTTTATGGCTCTGATGAGACTAAATGTCGTATGAAAATTTGCTATTCGACAGAATTAAAGCCTTGTCATCCCAATTAAGAAGTTTTTCTAAAATTTTTTGATAATTCTGTAAATAAAGGTGCTACAAGAGAAAATAGAAAATAGCAATTTTTGGTTTTCTATCGGTATAATTCGCAAACGAAAAAAGATATCTTAATTCTTTTATTGGTCTGTTAAATACCCAACTTTTCTTCCTTATTTTTTCCATCATTTACGGACGATTTCCAAAATAGCAATGTTAAATCACAATAAAAAACATCTTGTACACCTTAATCAATTTCCAGTCATATGCACTTCTTTAAGTATTTACAAATCAAAATAATTAATTGTAAACCTGAATTTAGCGCCCCTAGTCCGCTGGCGCCCCTAGGCTGCTGCCTACTCTGCCTATAGCTAGTTTCGGCCCTGACCCAAACTATAAACCTTTATGAATTAAGGTTTATATCCCTGGTATACAGGCTGTTTCAAGCATTTCAGCATATAGGAAAAAGCATCGTCACCGCCCATAATCACATATTCCACATGAGTTAGAACAAGGTAAAGAAAAAGTGCACAACCAGATATGTAAGAATGGTGGCTGTAGTTGGATGTTGGATTTTAAAATACCATCCCTATTTCCTAGATAAAAACTCTTCCTGGCAAATATTTTGTATTTTACTTTCATGAACGACAGGAACTAAGAAAATAAATATATGCAGGCTTTGTCAGGAGCATGAAGAACATTGTGAAATTTTTCTCAAAATTTTGTGGTACATATCCGATTCAATCTATCAGACAAAGATCGACATACATTTAATATTAGAATACTATTTCTAAATCGTTTGTATACGTTATTGATAACACCGGTTACTACACTTTTAAATCCTTTAATATCGCGATAATTCGAATTTCGAGAGCAATAATTAGATTGTTGTTACTAAATCATAAACCACGATAAATCGAAAATTGCAATAATCGAGGATTTTCTGTATGTAATGTATATACAGGAAATACATAGATGATAATAAAAAAAATTAAACCATATAAAAGCTTGTTCATGTTAGAATAATTAATGCACATTAAATACAACCTGTATACATATCAATTTTGCAGTTGCATAATTATTATTCAAGGTTATAAAAATATCTGATAAAACCTCGGATAAAACTGGCTTAATTTATCGATTACGTTGCAATAAAACAGCATCTAACTCGGGTATTCCCCCATTTGTTGCGCACGCTAATTGTAAGCCACGTATTCTGTCCTCGATAATTTCTATTATTATAGTTGAAAGTAGTGCAAGTGTTGCTTCAATTTTAATATATTTACACAAGTATTGCAAGTTTTTTTTTTTATAATTTAAAATAAATTTGATTGAATACGTTTTTATAGGTGGTGGTTTTAAAAATGGGTGGTTTATTTTCAAGCCCTAATCCATTGCCTCAACCACAAATACAAGTAACCCGCCCAACAATACAAAGACCATCGTATTCTACTTCTTCTTCTAATACTACATCATCAAGATATTCTCATGGTGGTAATAATATTAATTATCAAGATATTCTAGATAATTGGTTTCGACCTATAAATGATCCACCTTTACAATTACGGCAAATAACTGGTGACGTTCAATTACCAGTTGAACAAATTACCCAATGTTCAATGTTTGATAATAATGAATTTTCAAATGTAATCTCATACACATTTGCAAATCTAACTGATGAATGGAAAATAAAACGAATGATAACAAATCGTCATATCAAAATTGATCAAATCTATGAAGTACACAATGAATTCCTTAAAAAATCTTATCAACTAAAAAAAGAAGAAAAACGTGAAAGATTCGGTTATGGTATTAAAGAACGTTTATTATTTCATGGTACAAGTAATGAGAATGCATTAAAAATTTGTAAATATAATTTTAATTGGCGTTTATGTGGACGACATAAATTTGGTAAAGGTGTTAGTTTTTCTACAAATGCTAAATACGCATCAGAATATTCGGATAAAAACACTTATAATAAAGTTATGATTGTTGCAATAGTATCAATATTTAAATCGCATGAAGGTAATATTTTTACAATTCTACCACGGGATGGTTATGATACGACAGATAAACATAATGATGATATTGTACAAGTTAAATATGAAGATGCGGAATTTTATCCAGCCTACCTAATTCATTATCATATTACCGCTTAATTAAGAACACTTATTTTATTGACAATTTATATATAGTATTATAGTTTAAATAAATGTTTTAATAAAGTTGTTTTCTACTCAAACCCACCCCTTTCAAAGATTTTACTGTATTTTGCGTTAATTTGAAATTGGCGGTTTCCAACTCCTATCGCTAATACAGTCCTCAAGATTATCAACATGTGTGAAATAGAATAATCAGTTTTGTTAATACCAAAAAAGGATAGTCGATTTGTTTCGACTCAGTCGATATAAATGTCAACAAGTCAACAATAACTAACCTAACTTTATGATTGTTTATTCATAATTCGATTTAATCCGAATTTTAATGGAAATTCTCGAATTCAAAGATCAAAAATGTTCACCAGATATCGTACACGAATATACATCTACATTACGTAATAATAACATTCCAATTATTATCGATAATGGTTCATATCAATGTCGAGTTGGTTGGGCAACAAATGCGGAACCATCATTACTATTTAAAAATTTGATAGCAAAACCACGTAAAGATCGTTCGAAGAAAGAAGTTGAACAATCCCAAACACCTCAATTACAAGTTGGTAATGATATTGTTAATATAGAAGGTGTACGTTTCCAATTAAAGACACAATTCGATCGAAATGTTGTTACACATTTTGAGGCACAAGAACGTTTATTTGATTATAGTTTTTATCATCTAGGCATTGATACAGAGAATTGTGTGAATCATCCTATTGTTCTAACAGAAGCAATCTTAAATCCCAACTCATCAAGACAACGTAATTTTTTATCTGAAACAATCCTATCTTTACAATAATAATCAAAATAAAATGTTTCAGTTATGTCAGAGTTATTGTTCGAATGTTACGCAATTCCTTCACTTTCATATGGAATCGATTGTCTGTTTGCTTATCATTTTAATGAACAACAACCATTAGACGATGCTTTAATTATCAATCTTGGTTATCATGCATGTCACATCGTACCAATATTGAATAAAAAAACAATTTTCGAACATATACGTCGATTGAATACTGGTGGTTTTCATTTAATCACATTTTTACATCGTATTCTACAATTAAAATATCCAGCTCATGTAACATCGATCACATTAAGTCGTGTTGAAGAATTATTGCACAGTATTTGTGCTGTTGCTGTTGATTATCGTGATGAATTGAATCATTGGACTGATCCTGAATATTATGAAGCTAATATTAAAAAAATCCAATTACCATATAGTGCATCAGTTACAGCATCTGCATTAACATGTAATTCATGTCATATTTTGTTATATATATTTTTTTAATGAAAATTATTGTTAATTATAGTGGAACAACAGAAGGAGCGTAAACGTGAATTAGCTAGACGTTTAACTGAGATTAATGCACGTAAACGTGAAGAACGTCTATTAGAAGATGAGGATAAACTCGGACAATTATTACAAATACAAGAAATGATCGATGCTGGTGTGGATCATGATGAAATCGAACAAGCTTGTCTTGAATATCAAATAAAAAACGTACAAGATTTACAGAAAACCATCAGTACGTTGAATATGAAAATTGAGAAGACGAAACAGAAAATTCTGGCAGCTAATACTGTTGAAGAACTTGATGAACCACCACAGAAACATTTAAAATTGAATAAAATGGTATTCGAAGATGATAAAGCATTGAATTTGTATGTACAGAATGCTAAGAAAATGGTAAATAAATTCATCAATTCGTTGCATTTATTAATATTTGATTAATTTGTAGCGTCAAGAGATTTTAACTAAGAAAATGATGAGGAAACAACGTAAACAAGATATGGCAAAACGGCGAACAGCAGCTGGTCAAGAACGGATGCGAATTATTTCACAATTAGCAAGAAAAGAGAAAGGTAACGACGATTTCGGTTTGCGTGATGAAGATTGGGATATTTACAAAACAATTAGTAAAGACGGTAATTGTTTTTAATTAAATTAATTAATTTGCAATAATAACGAAAATAATCAAATCAATTGTTGTTAGTATAGGTGGTGATTCTGATAGTGAGGCTGAAACTGAGAAATTAATGGAACTAGAAGAGATAATTAAAGCACACGAACCGGCTGAATTAGATGAAACAATCAATCCAGGTGAAACACATCAATTACATATTGGTATTGAACGTTATCGTGCACCTGAATTATTATTTAAACCATATATGTTGGGTTCACCAGAAGCTGGTTTATCTGAAATTATCGGTTATGTATTTTCATTGTTTTCAAATGATGATCAATTAAAATTAGCTAATAATGTTATAATAATGGGTGGTTTAGCTAATTTATCTGGTATTAAAGAACGTATTTTAACTGATTTGATATCGATAAGACCATTTCAATCTATTGTTAATGTGCGTATTGTTAATAATCCAAATTTATGTGCATGGTATGGTGCTAAAAAATTTACAAATACTGAACAATTTAAAACCAGTTTATTAACACGCAAATTGTATGATGAATGTGGTGTTGAATATTTTAAAGAACATATAGCATCGAATCCGTTTTATCCAATGCCAAAAGGGGAAACCCCTGATGTTGATGTATAGTTTTTATAATAAATTTTGGCGCTTTTAAAATAGAATTTAATGTGTCTTAGATTTTAATTGAAATACGTTTAGCCCTAATGAAACGTGCGGTTCTAATGGAGTTCCTCAAAGACCCTTAACGGTGCAGGGGAGTGGGGATCAAATGTGTCATAAGTTATGACACATAACGAATTAACAAAACCTACCTGTAGTGATGTATACCCTCTATCTTTACAGCGTCCTCTTTTTTTTTTCGAGATGTAGAGGTATTGAACTTACTACAAATAAAATGATGAAACCTAAGAATTTTAGAAAAACCATTGTTCGAAGTATTTGAGAAATGACCCTTTAGATGGATGGCCTAAAGGTGCCCACAGACTATCAATAATATTGTGCAATATTTCATATTGTGCAATATTATTGACAGTCTGTAGATGATATTGAAGTATTGTACCATATATTGAGCGGATCAAAATCAGTTTGATATTTATTGTGCAATATAGAAATATTGTACAGTCTGTAGGTAATATTGTACAGTCTGTAGGTAATATTGTACAATATTTGTTCAGTTCTGCATTCATCTTCACTCCTTGAAAGTCAGCCAAGAACTAATTATTGCACAATATTATTGCATAGTCTAGGGACAACCATCAATTTATTGTACAATATTATTGCACAATTTTATTGATAGTCTGTGGGCTGCTTTAGCGGTGTACACCAAAGCATTCACGGCGTTTTTTTATTCTGTTATTATCAAAAACCAAAGACAATTCATGTGTACCTAATCTAATCTAACAGTTTGACAAAAAACATCTAATGATGTTAATGGTATTTTGTAAAGAAATAAAATCTGTCCCAATGCGTATATTTATAGCTTATTTCAGTATTCTGGATGTTCAAATCGTTCCTTTATTGCTTCTGTTTCTTTTTTGCTCTGACCACTCAAACGGAGTACAGCCTAAGTACGTCAACAAGTTGTCAGAGTAGATTAGGAGCGTGAAAATGCATGAAAGGATACTCAAACAGAGTACTCAGTTTGAGCGTCCAGTACAATAAAGAAATAAACATTCGTTCGTGTATAAGCTTTATACGTCACTTCACATGCGTATATGCAGTTCCAGTATTTACAATACTTTCGGACTAATCGGTGAATCGAATTAAATGAAAGTAGCTTACATTCTACGTCACTATTCACCTATTGCTTTAACTAATAATAATCCGAAATTGTGAATGTAACGACAAAAAGCGACAACGTTCCACCATTTATATTCTGAAAAATTAATTGGGAAATCGGCAATAAAACACAATAACATATGAAACAAAGAATACAAAAGTTTATTACAAATAAACAAAAATTACAGATGTAGAAAATGATAGAAATAAGTTATTTATTATTTGGCCAGTGGCGGCCAAGGAATATCAATAATGAAAGATATTTTGCAAACACCGAATAGAAGGATCATTCTTCTATGTTTGGAAAATTAAATTGTTTGGCGGGCCAACAATGAATGATCACTGGACAGCGACTTGCTTATCGCTTGCCATATCCCCAGTTTCTACTGCAACAACGTCCAACCGAGATGCCATTTGGAAACCGTCATTGCCAATTAATGGAAGATCTTCTAGTGCTGCATCAACATTCTTGGTTAACTGCTTAACACTCTATCCCGAGTATACTCCTAATTGAGTATACGCTAATTTTTATTTGTCTGGAGTTAATCTCGTGTCAGTTTGTAAAATTTGTACCGATTTTCCTTTGTATTCTCCCTTACTTTAGAATTTATCACATTAAACGTAGTCATATAGTTTATTATTTGTGAATTAGTGACCGTTTGCCGAAGATTTTTTTTAGCGAGGACCAGTTAATTTCGGATGAAAAAAAAATTTTTTTCATGGCAAATTTTTTTTTTTTTTTTGTAGTTTTGATTTTATAAAACTAGCTGTTTTGTATTATTTTAGGGTAGACATGCAGTTATAAAATGATATGCTTTTTTTTAGCAATAAAAACCCAAGTGTTAAGCGGTTATCAGTTATCGGTAACTGGGTATTAGCATTGGTAATAGTGGTAGAATTAATTTGATGGTTCTATTGATTCTGCTATACGTAATGCAATATCAGCAAGTTGTTTTGTCTTCTCTTTATCTCGGCGTGATAATGCATACCAATATATTGCTGTGTACAGTTTAGTTATGGCCTTTAGTTCGTTGTTTGTCATATCTTCAGTTTTCAATTTACACAAACAAAGATTGTTTCAAGCGTAATCGTAATGCCTTAAATTTACTTGACAATTTTTCAGGTGTAAATTCACAACGATATTGTTGTAATGCTGATCGTAGATAAAGTTCTGCTTTTTCAAATAGACCCAATTCCATATAAGCATCGCCCAATAATGTATAGATTTTACCACATACTAATTCATTCTGCCATGCTAAGTCTGAGGGTGGTATTGTTTCCAATATATAAAGTGCATCCTCAAGAATTGCTACTGCTAATTGTAGATCTGATGATGATCTGATCAATACGTTTGAATACTGTAGTAAAATATCGAAGACCTTTGGCGTTTTCAACAGATGCTTATTAACATTTCTATAATACGCAGTCGTGTGGTAGTATGCTTCTTTTAGAATTGGTAAGCATTCACAGTCAGGGCTATTTTCATTGGAGAAATTCCGTATCAACGATTTACAATTTTCCAGTTTAGAAATACAACGAAAACCCCAAATGCTTTTGAATTCTTGACTATCGGAAATCATTTCTATTGGTGTCTTTGGTTTAGATGTTGATGGTAATGGTGTTTCTTGGCCCATGGAACATTCCATCGAATCCTAAAAATTTGTGCAATGTTGTCCAGTACACATGCTGCCATTAGAACGCTAGGTATAATCCTAGTATTACGTAGGTCTAAATATTCCAAGCGTCTCCAGTGACCCTTTAACATGCCAAATGTTTGTTCTATAATACATCGCGTTGCAGGTTGGGCAGTACTACATCTTTTTTTGTTGTATCGTTAACATTATCTTTATATGGTGCTAGGAGGTGTTGCATATTGGGATATGCTGAATCTCCAAGTAGGTATATGTGTATTGCCGGAAAAATGTTCACTGTCGTTACATCTTTGTAACATCCTAGACTTTTTAAACACCCTACCTTCATGTACAGATCCAGGAAAATCCTCAAAGCAGTCAGTAAATAAATACGTATGGTTGCAGCTTGCCTGCAATATTACTGATGGTCTGCCTTTACGATTAATGTATGCGGCCGCATTCTATACAGGTGGTTTGATATCAATGTGAGTCCCATCAATGCAATCCATAACATTCGGAAAATAATGTTTCTGCCAAAAAAAATCAAATACATTAATTAGTTGTTATTGGGATCTAATTAATGGAAAATATAAGCACTTTTGTGCTACAATTTTATGAATTTGTTATTAGATCACTAGTTCTTAAAAATGACGTCTTCCCGCTTCATCCATTGCCGGATTTATATCCTCTGTTTTATGCCTCCGCGTACCTCGAATGGCATTATTCAAGCCGAGCCGAATGATGGACAAGGGTCGAGAGAAAAAAATTGAGGCCTCCTAAATCCGTCCCTGGCTCAATGTGTTTTCAAATTTATGAAGGCCATCTAGCGTGTGTACGGAAATCACATATGTACTACATTTGTCCTTGATTTACATGGAATTCTGATGTAATCAGGTAAATCAGGATCTGATTGTAAGTAGTTTTCTATAATTTGTTGTCCGTATAAAAAACGTAGTCTTGAAGTTGGACTTCTATGGGTGAGATGGCGTTCTCTTCCGGTAGGTTTTCTAAAAATAACAGCTGGTTTCATGACCTACTTTCATCAGGAATCTATGCACATTCCTGCACGTGGTGAATCAAGTTGGTGACGTAACGTGACGTAGTAGAAGCCCACCTTCTCGCTTGCACTCTACACACGCTACACTATTTATGTACCGGTTCAAAACTGAATCAGTTTTTTTTTTAAATTTTTTTAAACAAATTATGCGTTTTTTATTATTGAAAATTGAAATTTTTCTTTATTTATTTGATGCTTCTTTTAAAAACTTAGACTTAGGTTCTACCAATGATTAGAATTTGGGACTTTGTAAATAAATAAATTCAAATAATAAAAATTGATATCAATGATTGTAAATAAACGTTTATTTTTATAAATCATTTGATTGTGAGATAATTTCTGATAAAGATTATTATAAGGGGAAAAACTTTAATTTAGTTGTCGTTAAAAGACAAAAAAAAACCTTCTATAGTTCTTAAAAAGTTTAATTGATAAAAAACAAACATTGATAACATCAATGACGGTATTCGATCGAATTATTCAATTGTTCTCTCTTATTTTTCATTTTATGATAATACAAATACGTCAAATAATACTATTATTAATTGAATCAACTATTATGATGTTTATACGCGTTTTAATTTTATGAATTAAAAGTTGTAAAACAAATCAATCTCGTCAGCTCACTAAAACAATTACGTCAAAATAACAAAAAAAAAAAAGTAATAATAATAATAATAATAAAGAAAGAAAAGAGACGGATCGCGCCTGCAATTGAGTCCACCAGCGCACTTTTTTCCGATCAGTACAGTTCGCCAATGTTTCACTTTCAAAATATACGTCAGCAGGAATATGAATTTAAAGAGCGCATGTGTCCAACTAGCCACTACAAACAGCAGGAATATTGCTTAGCAATCTCCAGTATCAAGTTAGCTTGGGCAAGCGCACGATAATAGTGTGGTCCCAAGTAGGCTCTGCATATAATATTGTGCGACAAGTAGTTTCTTTTTTGTTTTCAATTTGTTTCGTTAAGACCAATTTGGCGCTCAATTTGAAATTATTTTTGAAAATTTTTAAATTTTTGCGGTAAATTCAATTTGGGAAATTGTGTACAATTTTTGGTGGAAAGTGATTTTTTTTTTTGTTGCTATTTTAAGACATTTCAGAAGAGGCTCTATATAAAGATGAAGTTTTGGAAAAGTGCGTAGTGTGTGTATTTAAATAAATAGACAATTTCTTAAATTTAAACAAAAAGAAAGAGGAAATTAATATTATTATAAGAGAATTTCGGTAGTGAAAGTGGAAGTTATTGTGAAAGTTGTCGGTCTTACAAGAGAGGACGATGGATTCACCTCAAATGTATGACAATCATCAGCAAGGACAATCTTCCGGTGGTTTAAATGCGAATGAAGTTAA
>JAZBGY010000499.1:0-40253 GCA_037414755.1 Lydus trimaculatus | reverse complement strand
TGATCTGAATACACCGGAGATATCATTAGATTTGCAAAATTTAATTGATGATTCTCAATTTGGTGATGGTCTCTTTACTGATATCCTACAAAACCAACAAAGTAAACATTTACAAGGATTACAAACACGACCACCAATGGGGGTGAGCAATAATTATCCACGTACAACATTAGCATATATGCCACAACCGGTACATAGTGGTGCTACATATTCAGGTGCACCAAATCAGAATACGAATAGTGATTCGAATAGTTCAGGTGGCAGTGATACGCCTAGTATCAAAGAGGAACCTGTTGATCCACAAGAATATCGCCGGCAAGCATGTAATGTATTACCAAATAGTTATATGCAAGGACCATATCCAACACCTGGTCCTGGCCCAGCTGCATTTGCAACATTAACACCAAGTCCAGTTATGCATCATCAATTAAATATGAATGCTGCTGCTGCTGCTGCTGCAGCAATGAAAAATAAAACAATGATGATGAATCAACATATAGCTAGGAAATCTGTAAAACCATGCGATAAGAATAGTGATGAATATCGTCGACGTAGAGAACGTAATAATATTGCTGTTAGAAAGAGTCGTGAAAAGGCCAAAGTTAGAACAAGAGAGACTGAAGAGAAAGTTAAAGTGTTGTTGAAAGAAAATGAAAGACTGCAGAAACGTATCGAATTGCTCACTGAAGAATTGAATGTTTTAAGGAGTCTATTTTCAAATGTTAATGTACTACCGGAACATATACATAGGGAGATCAATAAACATCTCAATTTGGATGCGTTCCAATTACAACAACAACAACAACAACAACAACCACCACCGCCACACATGTAAGGGTCATCTCAATTTTTATTTAATAATTTAACAAAATCAAACAAAAAATTACATAAAATTCGTGGCTTCTTCATATGATGTTTTATTTATAATTTTATTGAATCAGGTCCGATGACAACAGACAGAGGATCATGGATAATCTACACGATTATGGACCGTAGCACCATCTGAAAATTACAAATATACAAACAATATGAAAAAGCTTTAATATTATTTTTCTTGTCTGAAAACAACTTCCTTTTCAATGACAATAATCAAACAATCTGCCTTAAATCATCCATTATCTTTCATATTATTATTATAATCATTATTATTATTATTTTTATTTTATAAATCTACATATTAGTTTTAATTATATTAAATAGAGAGATCTCCTATATGTCGTGTTCTGATTTAATTAATTTATTTAGAAAAATTTAAGGGGCTGTTGATTATAGTTTTTTTTTTTTGTCTAATTACAGATACAACGAAATAATCAACAATGGCCCCATTTATTAGAGAGCTTTGTTGACGGGTATTAAAAATAAACTAAGAATTTATTCCGTTCGTTATTTGTGATCAAATGATTGTATTTTTAAAATAATTTATTTAATTATTTTAAAAACGAAATCGATGCAATTTATGTACCTTTTTTTCTCTAGATTAATTAAATTAAATTAATTGTATTTTGTTGAAGAGATGATTTATTAAAATAATATATGAATAGGATAGGAATTAAGGAGAGTCCATAAAGGGTCTTCTTTTTTTTCTATAAGATATATTTTTCTATGTGTAGAAGGTATGTAAAAATATATCGTTTGTTATACTTTTATTTGTGTAAATTACTTATGTTAATTAAGTTAATTCTTGCAATGATGCTGTATAAATTGTATATGTAAAGAGTGTACCTATTGTATAAAAAATCTTAATATATTTCCAAAGAACTGTACTGTTTTTTTTTTTTTTTTTTGTAAAAATGTCTATTGGTGTATATTTTATACTACTTTAAAAAAAATCATGTTTCTTGTTTTTATTATTTAATAAATATTTCGGATTTATATTCCAATTGTTTCTCTCTCTCTCTCTCAATCTATCTTACTGAAAAAAGAAAATAAACAAAAAGAGAAAATGACTCAATTCAACTATAGAACAAAACTTAGAAATAGATAGCGATAGTATTGTAAAAATACGCGAAAAAAAAATTGTACAGTATGACTCAAAATAAACGTTACTGTGAATGTTGTATATATTAATAGTGTAAAACGGTGATATTTCATTGTTTTCGTTTCTTTATTTACAAAGGAAACGTGAAAATCTGTTATTTCGGTTTAATACATACGCGTATATACACGCCTTCACAACTATCAAGTTCGCATATTTATTTTTAAACGCGTTGAGTTAGGTCAGTGTTAAAAATTGCAATAATCCGACACTAAAAAAGAACGAGAGGAATAAATCAACTGAGAGGCGGCTAAAAAAAAAACTTGTTAGAAAAATAACAGTTTTAATTTTTTATACATTAATCTGTTATTATTTATTTATTTATTTAAATTTGCTTGAATAATAGAAGCGCTTATTCTAGCGTTAATTAATTTAATGAAGGAAATTTAATAATGTTCACCTGAATAATACCTACAATTAATGACAATATCGTTAATTGTAGGCAGATTAAAGGTGAGCTGGTTTTTGTTTGTTTGCTTCTTTGCAGATTATTATATGGCAGAATAGAAGAATTTTCAAAAAAAAAAAAACAATCGATTTGATAAAATTATCATTTTGAAAATAGATCCTGTAGATATCAACAGGAAGAGCGATTTATTTTACACGACATGATTCTTTTGGAATGTGAATCGAGAAAGGCAATTGTGGAATTCTTCGTTTTATACACAGTATAGTGAGCGTGATTCATTGATTTGAGCTTGAATAAAGTCATAATATAAATAAAGGAAACTGTACAGTTTATTTTAAAATGAAAATCTGTCCAAATGGACCGCTATTAATGGCGTGTTTTCGTCTAAATTGTTTAATAAAATGAAATTATTTGAACTATAAGAAATAACGGAACTTATCTAAAAAATGTAATTTTTCTATGAGAAACTTTTATTGTAAGATGACCATCATGTTAAGACAAGTTCACATATATTTCTATTCGAAGTCATTGAGTCATTTGCTATGAATCATTAGAATTAAAGCTAATATTGAGGAATAGTGCGACATTTTAAGGATATTTTCTGTTGCTTGTTGAAACAGTAGCGTAACCACCATGCGGTACTTGCTTCCAGGTCAAAACGTGTGGGTTGCCAATCCTCACATTTGAACAGCTTCATATTTTCTAACTATTATTATTTTTATTGGTCGAAAATATACAAATGGAAAGCTCCCCACTTCGAATTCCTTAAATTTTGAAGATGCGCTACTGTTTCTTAATTCTAATGTAGGTAGAGTTTGGGAAGACTCGATTATTCTGGATTCAACGAGTCCGAGTCGCATTTATGATTATTTCGCGGATCCTGGTTCGGGTCCAGTTCCGAACCTTGCTCAAAAATATGATTGTTCTCTATTCAAAAAATAAAACTTTTTGTGCAAAAGTTAGCTGACACAGGAAACGTTCTCTCTGAATTTACAAACGTTGTCAGTACTGCTCGGTATAATTTTTCTAATTATTCTGTTCTAATTGTAAGCAGTGCACTGGAAACGGGGGTGCGAGTCTGCGAGTGGTGAAACAAGCGCAACAAGCACAAAGTACAACGACAATAAAGGGTGGTTCAAGTGCTGGCGCGGTTCTTCTGAAAGGATTAGCCATCTACAAACAGTTATGCACTAAATGTAGATTATATTAAAATGTTTTTTAGAGGAACCCAAACTCAAGACCCGTTGACCGGGTATCGGATCCAAAATATCCTAAATGTAGGTTTGGCTGAGCAAAGCTTCTACTGTGTGGTCTTATAAATTTTTCTATACTTGTTGGATTCGATTTACACGGCAGATGACGTGTAAAACTAGGATAGAACTAAATGTATCCTTCGTGTAAATCGGGGATAACATATGCTTTATGTAATTTAAACTATATAACATAATAGTTTGGAGTTTTTCCCAAATTAACACTAACATTAGTAGATTTAAATAACGATAACAAATTTAAACAAACTATAAATGATGGATTAAGATTGATATGAATAATTATCAAAATATTCCCAATGTTAATAATAACATAAATAAGATCTAGATAATTCTATAATTTTTTTAACAACAATAATGAAAAACACAACAAAAAATTATTTCGAGTTGGATTTTATAATACTACAGGCATATTGCCAATTAGGATATTTTGTTTTATATACAGGATGACACATCATGTAGAAATTTTCAAAAAAAAAACAACATAACAGACTAGATGTTGCCACAATTGCCAAGTTCAAAAAAAAAACACGTAATATGTAAGATTTAAATCTCATTTTCTACTTGTGTGTGTGTGTGTATGTGTGTAATTTTTTTCCCCATTTCTAAAACTTATCATGTCATTGAAATGAGTCGATTTTTTTCTGTTTGATCGAGAAAAAAAGAAACACGTGAACTTTATGGACGGTTTAAATGATGTTAAAGGACACATGTCATCATTTGCTTTTTTTTTTACTCTTACATTTTGTCTAAATTACAAATAAACCAGATGATGATAACGACGAAAAGTGTATTTTAGTTGGAAAACAATTCAGTTAAGAACATAAAATTCGCTATGTTATGTGAGAAACCCGAAAAAGAACTTTCTATATATGTACCTAAATATATCGACCAGGAAGTTTCTAAGATAAATGCTCATTGTTAACAATATTACAAACTCGTAATTGTTGAGACAAGATTTTAATACATCAACAACTCCTACTACAACAGTTTTATGTTCGTTCTTTTGTTATGTTTGTTTATTTATATTCAAAAACAAAAATTATTAATTAACAACAATAATAAACAAAAATAATGCCAACAATATGTGATGTGATTGTATTATTTATGAGGGATAATTTGTGATTTATCAGTCTTTAAGTTCGATGATGATGTTTTGGATCAATGAAACTTTGAAATGATTAGATTATAATAATTTCGAATTCTAATCGGATTTGAACAGAGTCCAATCAAATCAAACAAAAACCTAATTAATAATAATAATAATAAATTATTAAAATGCATCCATTTATATTTTATTTATTATTTTGTGTTTTTTTTTTTTTGTAGATAAAACAGAAACAGCAAAAATTCTTCCGCTTTTAAATAAAAAAATAAAAAAAATGATTATAGATTTTGTCTTAATTTGTATCGAATCATCAAAAATCGTCTATATTGTAATTTAGGCCATATAGATGATGATATTAGCAAATTCTTTTTATTTGTTTACAGTTTGAAACAATAAATGCTTAATTTTATAAAAATAGAAATACGTCCATATATGCAGTTTTTCCTGCTGTGGTGGTGTATTTCCAATAAAACGTTTCTAGTTTACAACTAATCAGGAACCAATTCTATAGGTGGGGTCCTGTTGTATTATAACTGATGTCCGGAAATAGCGACAGGGTAAGACGTTCTCAATGTCAACTAACGGCCTTCGTTGTTAGTTATATTTATAACACTGTAGGTAATGTTGTTGTAGATCATATTCAAAAATCTGATGTAGGTACCTATGTATCATTGATGATTATGCACGAATTTCGACCGGTATAGTGATTATTCTCTTTATTTATAATATTCGATTAGAAATTTTGCAAAATTCCAAGTACCATTTGTTTAAGTCTAGTTCTTTGTGCTTAAGTTTATTATAGAAAGCGCATGCTCTAACTAACCCACCTTGGCACACATACAACTCTCTTATTTATTATAAAATGTAATCTCACCCGGTTATATAAGCGAAGTTTTCTATTATTTTCACTTTTTAAATGTGTTTTTCATGTATACCAAATAAACGAGTACGTTGTCCTTTATTTATTTATTTTTCCAATTTTTTTTTTGTCTATAAATTAACGAAACAATCCCAAGGATTGTTCTAACAATCTCAATCCTTTCTATCGATATTAGCGAAAATTGTTAGCATATCCGGATTTCCGGATTATTTATTAATTTGTTTATGTATTCATTCGTTTCAAAATAAAAGAGAAGAGAAAAGATGTCTAAACTCTTCAAGGCTATAAGTTTGTTTTTCGTATAAGTCCTCTAACTAGGCTCTTGTTGAGGTTTTTCAAATACACCTCCGCAAGAAAGGAGTGTAGAATCAATTTTAATACTATTGTAGGTTGGGATTTATTTATTAATGAAAATTCTACAATACCTTCAGGTTATAATTAATAATAATAATAATTCAAATTTTTGTACATTTTGAAAAATATCTGTATATCTATAGGTATTTATAATTGGGAATTTTTCTGGATCTCAATGCTACCAACTTACAAAACAACATCCTGAATTGAAAATTATTTCAAAAGGTCGTTTATATTTGCTATTAATTAACATTGCTTTTACAAGAAAGGTTGTTTTCCACACTAATAAACAAGAATGTATTTAGTTTATAATGAAAGATCAATTTTTTTTCAGTTTAAAAAAAAACAAAAACTTAAATCTAGTTATAATTCTTTGAATTTAGAAAATAAATAAAAAAATTATGATAGCGTACTTAAGTCAAAAGTTCAAGATTAAAAGCGATTTTTTGTGCGTAATTAATAAGCAAATCAGACTGGCATCGGTAGTGAAATCTTAAAATGACCAGACTGATCAAGATCTAAATTCCGGACGTTTTTTTATTAATTGGTAAAATTCTATTTTCTTTATCATTAGTTCAATTTAAAGCCTTGACTCTTCTAAATTTGATATTACGCGTGATTTCTCTATCGTTTCTTTTTATTTTTTTTAGAGTTTCTGTCATGTGAATTTTATCACATTATTAGCGGAAATTTCACCTTCTTTTTTTAAAGATAATCTTTGTAGACTCTTACTATTACTAATAATACTACACAGATTTAGTGAACTTCACAATTAGCAGGAGCGGATTTGGTCGTTATGCCGCCCTAGGCCTGCTCTGATGTGTCGCCCCATACCTGCTCTAATGTGCCGCCCTTCTTGTAATGTCAAGAAATACATACAGGTTGAGACATTTCATCTAGCAACGTTGGATAAACTACCAGAACCGAGAGAGTCTTATAACCTTTATCTGGACTGAAAAAAGATAGCTCGTAGAATAGTTGTAAGATTACCTACCCTTAAGACTTTTAAAATCTTAGTCATCTCCCAAATTTTGCTGCCCCTCAAATTGAAGCGCCATAGGCCCGGGCCTCACGGACCTAGGCCTAAATCTTTCACTGACAATTAGTACCTATAAGAGTCACAAGGGGTGCGAAAAATAACTAACCAGTCGTAGTAGCCCAAATATTATACAAAGATTACTGCAGACTTATGCAAGTAAAAGGTTACATCTTCTTTTCTCCTTTTTCTGGAAACTGTTTGTAAAACTATGTAGCACCATATCCATCCGTGACAAAGCTAAAAATCAAAGACTTACTGAAAATAAGGACAACCTTAGATGAGGCAAGTGATCCTGGGGTATGCACTAACAGTGAAAAATCGTTTCGAATTCTATATAGAAACAAGTTAAAGTATACGGTCTGCAAACAGTCAACAGGACCGCTAACTCGAATCCAGAATTTAGCTTTTCTTCTATTAGACGGGAATACTTGTCATATAAGTACATATATTACTTGCAACTATACACCTTCGAGATGTTGAGTTTTAGTACTAACTGCTCTACTTCATAGATGTTGCTCTGTTGTGTAGGTCAAGTTGGGTAAATTCAAACAAACCTACTATATCGTAATCTAACAATCAAGATTCAAATGTTCAAACATCTTTCAACGATTTTACAAACTCTCTTAATTGGGTATATACGAAAATGAAATATTCCAATACAATTATCAATAATAAAAAGAATGAAAAATGTAAATAAGAAGAAAAGCTTCTAGAAAATCTATTTTCAAGTTGCAATAGACAGATGCACTATCAAAAAATCAAGTTCAATAACCGCCAAGGTAACAACTAAACACACAACACAAAAAAAAAAAAGAAACTCGGAAAAAGAAGAAGTAGAAGACGAAGAAACAAGAGACGAATGAACGAAATGTTTATCTTTCGATGAAAAATTCTTCGAGATTATCTTTTGTTAATTTTCAATAAATCAAAAATTATAATTCAATAGAGATACACATATTTTTTTGTTAACAAAATGAAAATGTAGAATGTGATCTAAAGAAATGGCGTCGTAAAGAGACACATGTGCTCAATAAAGATTAGAATTTTTTGAGACACATGTTGTGATGATAATTTGGAAAATCTTGAAAACCAAAACACTTTTTCTTTTATTGAAACAAATAAAATTACCACGTCACTGATAAGAGATATACATATACGTTATACGTACATATTACAAGTGTAAAATCCAAATTTGTGATAATTAAACTTTAAGTTTCTCACATAAAATTGAAACCATTGGAACACTAGTTTTTTTTATTTTTAATTCGAAAAAAAAATGCATTTGTTGTGCCGCTTTAAATAAATAAACAAACAAACAAACAACGCCTATTCAAATCTTGTAAATGAATACAAAATTTGTAATTAAACTTGTATTTCTATCAAATAAAAACCACTTCCTGATCGTCAAAGGACCAATTCATTTAATTTTCTGACAAACACATGATAATCCACAAGAAATACGGGACAACGTAGAAATTTACACCAGTATGGTCAATTATCAAAAGAAATAAAATAAAACAATTGTTAAAAATAAAAGAGATTATAACATACGATTATTAATAACTAATCAGTAACTGTTGCTAGATGAAGATTTTATGAATTAACAAAAGAGAAATTAAAAGCATTATCAAATTGTTTTTGACTAAAAATTATGAATAATTAGCATAATAAATCATATGACCCAATAATAATGATGATGATAATAATAATAATAATAATAACAACAAATAATTAAATAATTGATCTGCTTTATTGATAAACTTTGTTGCTAAACGGATTGCTTGTTGAAAAATTCTGAAAAAAAAGCAGTTTTTTTTCAAAAATTCCTTTTACAGAAAATGATTAATGATTCTCATCATTAAGGACATTATTATTATTATGCTTATTATTATTATTATTATTATAACATTCTCTACATATATTTACATTTTAAGTTAATTTAAGAATTATAAATCAAATTACACGATAAACATCCTTCTGTTGACTTCAGCAAACAGAAAGTTTTTAATTTTCGTGAATTACAGTTTTACAAGAAGATTTATAAAATTACCTTTTATAGTCTCTAATGAATAGAATAAGGTATTTTGACTAAAAGTACAACGGCCTATATCAAATATACTCATATTATTATTATTATTATTATTATTATTTATTTGTTGGTGATAAGTTTATTTTTGAAGTTGTGGAAATTTTTATTGAAAAAAAGACTTTTTTATTTAACTATCGTAATTCTAATAATTTATTGCATGCCGATGAATGGATTTAATGGAATTTTTTTTCTATTTTTTTTTTAATACAAAACGTATACCTGACCTATTTAATAGGTACCTAATTTGTATTATTTTACAGCACAAAACTAGTAAATATTGACATAATAAATATTTATTATTAATCTGATCTTTGACGAATAATAATAAGATAAAGGTAGAGTTGTTTTTCATAAAGATTTTCCAGTTTCGTCATTTCTAGAAAACAAAAACAAAACAAAAAAAATCAGAAAATTGCATTATTATCAGGAAATAATAGAAAAAAAACGTTTATATTAACAATAAGAAAAGTGCATAATTTATAAACAATCTGGTTTTTACCAGTAGTTGAAAGTCTAATGATATTTATTTTGTAAATAATAATGCAGATGATCCTTTGTTTGTTTGTTTTATAGAAAAATTATTTAAGAATCTTGTGTACCTCCAACTCAATCCAATTATTACATATTCATGACCGGTTGTTCTTCACACATTCAAACTCCAGATTGAGGGTCTGTTAAGTTAGCCTAAACTGTGTTGAACCGAAGACTCAATTTATAAGGCGACTTCAAAAATTAACTGTAGCTTAATTGTGTGAAGAATCTGCCATACAATAACTTATGTTAAAACCTGTTCTTCCCTTAAGTTCTTTCTTAAAGTCAATGCTACCAAATCCAACCAGATGAAGTATAATTGTTAATTGTAAAATTTAAGGAGAGCCATCATTTACATGAATTAGAAAAACAAATATCCACTGATTAATTTCTATAATCTGTAGATCACGGAATATTCCATCTGTATCCATTTCAGGTTGTTATTTCATATCTTCAACCGTCAAGTTTCCTGTAAAATAAACATACAATGAAGCCAAACTTAAATATTCCAATAAAACAATAATTGTGTAAATTCCGCTAATAAATTTCAGTAAAGCTGAATGTTTTTTGCGTTTTGCTATTCGGTAATATGCCCAACAAGCTTTTATGGATTATTTTTGAATAAAATTTTAAATTGTGCGTAACACGTATGAAAAGTATGTATATTGCATCCAGTGCCTACTGTAACAAATCTATACTTTTTACACTTGTAATATAAACAATCACTATTATGACTCAATTATTTTGTAAACAAACAAACAAAAAAAAAACACAAAAAGTCATACCACTTTTCCATTATCAAAGAGAAATCACTCAAAATTTTTTGCTTTTTGTCTCTCTCTCTCTCTCTCTTTACTTAATCTTTCAACTTATATCAATTGACCTCTTATTTATAAACAAAATATGTAAAAAAAGTGACTTTTATTTTCAAAAAAAAAAAATTATAAACTAACAACAAAATCTGATGAAATTTTCACTAAATTTTCTTTTACAAAAATTTTCCAAACCACACACCTATGAAACAACAAAAATGAATTTAAGAAACATAAAATCGGTTGCGTCACTACTATCATTGCGTCATAATTGTAACAAATCACAATAGAATCGTTGGCGAATTTATAGAGAGAAAAAAAAATTCACACTCTTATCAATCAATTTATTATTAAAAATTTTGATTAATTTTATGGTGTAATGGTGACGCAATTAAAACTTGTACCATTGTTTTACGTTCACGGTTAAGGTTTTTTATTCTTAATATTTTTCGCCAACTATTGATTGATAAATGTTTGTTACTACTGTTATTATTTTTGTTTATTTATAAATTAATTAAGGGATTCCCTAATTAATATTTAAAATCGTTGTTTTACCAAATAATCATTGAACGTTTCAGGTCAATTTTTATCGCAAAAAAATTATGTGGAAAAAGATGAGTTTTGATTCGTTTTTCGGTTGATTGTAAGTATCAATAAATTGAATTGATAAGAGAGTCACCCGGTTATTATTGTTTTTTTTTTGTTAATCATCAAAACATAATCGGTATGTATCTTCTATCAATCATAATAATAAGGCGAGTTTTTGAATCTGTGTTATCATTATTGTTATTCATTTACAAGATTTGAAGACAATTTCTTAAAATAACTATTAAACTGTTTTGTTAACAATTGTCAAAACTGATAAAATATGACTTGAATCTTATTATTACAATAATAATAATAATAATAATAATATGTTATCAATATTGATATTGTGTTGTGATGATTGTTATAAATCTGTGCATGAGGAGGTTGGTACTATGACGATAGTTAACGTCATGAGGGGTCAATCGTTTTTTTCTTTTTCTCGCTCTATAAACAGTTTTTTTATTATTGTACGTTATTTTCGGTAATAAAATATTGATTGACGTGCATGGCAATTGTTGATAATAAATACGAATTGTTGTCTTTTTGACTTTTACACAAATCGAAAAAAAGCAGACTAACAAAATAGGAAATAATTCTTGTCGTGTTCTATATGTTATCTGAAAAAAAAATTCCATCAGAATACAAGGAACTATTGAAATTGTTTAGAAAAATATTCCATAAGGAATATTTTTAAATTAAACAATAATTTTTGTTTAATTAATGTTTAAATTTGTAAGATTTTCGGATTTTGATGTTATCACTAAATAATAACAAATAGCTTAGATACAATTTTCCTTCTAAAAAATAAAAACAAAATCATATTATTAAAATAATTAATCTGTTGTGTTATTATCGTAACATATGAGTCGACGATTTGTTTTCTGCTTTTTAATAATTTTCAAAAACATTGATAATCTGTATTTAGTGTTTACAGAATCCTTATAGCAACGGGGCACTTCTATTATTCCCATTTTATCCGGATTTGGTCAGCTCGATTCAAAATAATAAATACCACAACTAATTAGTGGAATCAAAAAGAATCAATAGTTAAAATTACAGATTCTTCTCAATATGCAACTTTACAATCGTCTGAATCAAAGTCAAGTCGGCTAATTCAAAACAAAACAAACTATACGTTAGACCGATTATTATTTTAACCTCTTTGGTTTTATGTAACTGGTAAACATGACGTCAGTTATCCTTTGAATAACAACAAAAATCGAGGATAACAATAATTTTTTTGATAATGTAGCAATAATTGTGATCTTTTTCACAATAAAAATCCATGAATTTTGAAAAACATCTTCAAGCAAAAAATATTATTAAATTGATAAAATGAGAAATAAAACAATCAAAAGAGGCTATTATTCAAGATCAAATAATAAATAATCACACAAAAAAAAAAAAAATAGTTTGATAAATATGGTACAATTGAAAATAATAAAGTTATTTTTGTGGAGAAAGCAAAAGAGTGATTTTTTGTTTTGTTTGACTCTTAATTAATTATTTGTCTTTCAATTTAGCATTCCTCTAGGTATTGTTTTCAGGTTGTTGTTGTTTTATTTTTTTTTTGTGAATAATGAAGAAGTATCTTATTCTTTATAAATAAACAACATAGAAAATTTAAACAAAACTTGTCTTTCATATAGTACAAAAGTTCTCCGTTAAAGATACACGATGTCTCTACTGGGCCACTTTCACTAGATTCTGGGTTATCCACGTGTCGTTCGGTTTTTATCTTTATTTTTAGTAAGAGATGCATATGTGTGTTTAGGTGGAACGCACCTTCTATCATCTATCTAACTAACTAACAACACCAGCATCTTAGTGGTTATCGCCATCGTCGTCGTCGTCGTTGTTGTTGTTGACGACGACGACGATGATGATGAAGATCCCACGATATCCATTTGAATATTATAAAATAGCAGTGGGACATCTAAAGATGTTTCTTAAAACATTTATTAAAAATTTTTTTTCAGTAAAATGTAAACAACAATAAAATAGAAGAAATAGTAGGATGGTAAACTGGATTCTTTCTGTATGCAGCTGAATTGAGACAGTTGCCGTTAGAAGTCAAAAACCGCTACTTAGAATGTGGTTTTATATTTATGATAATTAGAAGGTCGGAGAGTTTTTTGATTTTTTTTTTTCTTACAGAAAAGAAGCAACAGCAGAAATTTTGATAATAATGAATCATAAATGCAACAAAAATCTTAAATGGGTGTAATTCGAAGAATTAACGATGGGTTTTTTGAGTGAGAAACGCCCTACAATTTTAATATCGATCTAGTGATTTCACTAAAAACCTCAAATTTAAAGCTACTGTCGTTTCTTTATTAGCAAAAGTGTAAAAATCTTCAGAACTTAGGAAAGGATTTGGAAAAGAACTATATCGATATTTATTTGAGGGAAGAATATCAAATTCGTGATAAGAGCTTGAATTGAGTGCAATTACATCAGTGTTAAGCTATTTCTTACAATGGATGCCTTCTAGTCATGCAACCATCCCAATTATTGTCTGATTGTAAGTAGACCATAGACTGTTTAGAAAACGAGTGAATATGTAAAATTTTGTCTGTGAAGAGATTCAAATACATGCCAAAATAGAAATGGAAAGCACACAATAATAATATTAATAGGTGCTAATAAATCTCTATTTCTCTTTCTCTGTAGTATTTGATGCTCGAAAAAGCCGGTTTTGAGTCTTCACTCAGGGAGTCTTAAAGATCCCACTTTTTGATTGATTAATGATATATTTTTTTTATATTATTAGAATTTATAAAAGTCACGTAGTTAATCATAGAAATTTGATCTCGACTTCGATCATTACAAACTTTTCGAGTAGTAGAGCGATTTTCAATTTCAAATCATACCGAATATTGTCCAAATTGTTATCAAAATTCTTAGAAAAATCTCATTTTATAGAGCTTTTGCTAATTGACCGAAATTTCTTGATGCAAAGGTCAAGTGATTAAAGGAATCTCCAGGATATTGTCGAGTATTTCTAAAATTTTTGCAACAAAGATAAGCTTATAAAAAAAAATTGAAAAAAAAAACAATCATTAGGAAATGTTTAGAGAAAAACATAATAAATTTCATAAACGTATTTTTTTCACTACTATCAAACAAAAAAAAAACATCATTCACTCTCAACTGATATCACAACTTAATTAATAAGGAAATCTAAACCAGATTAGGTAAAAGTTGAACTATGATCTAATTCTTTTTACAACTAGATTTATAAATATGATTTCACGTATTAGTCGAGATGCGAATAAAAAATTTAAATCTCAAATATCACTTTTACTTAAATTTAGGGACGGAACGCCACTCTCGCCTCCCTCAATCTGTATATACTCTTATTGTCAATAAAACAACACTTATCGTTCCTAAGGGTTAAGTTGGACGAATATATAGTTTCTCCTTACAAGGATTACTTATTTGATCCGTTTATTTGTTTATTTATTTATTTATTTTTCCAATACTCTATAAAAAATGTGATAAGATCGGGGAATATTCTTGTACTGTTATCATTAACTGTTGATAAACTGGAAAATTCAGGTTATAATATTAATGTAATAGATTAGATAATATGAGTGAGATTTTTCTTGAAAATTTTTGATGAAAGAAAACAAAATCGATTAATTCTAAAATAAGAATTATAAAATTAATTAAAAGTGTTGAACTTTTGCTAGTTGTTATATAAATAGCAGATTGATAATCTTAATTTTAGAATTATAAATGTAAACATTGGATAATAAGATGCATTTTATTTGTTGATTGTGAATTTTTATTTTTTTATTTTTGGGAACAATTGTAAATCCTTTTTGTATTCAAATTCTACTATAAGTAAATGTGTCAATTAATGTTGATTAGTATTATCATTATTATTATGATTATTATTATTATTGTTGTTATTCTATGAGAATGTCCACAATTTTCGCTTTCATTCAATGACCTGCTTTTCGATTTCAAATTCATCGTGAAAGCGTATAACCAGCTCCATCTACTAGCAACACCACAATCGTATATTTATTGTTTTGATTTGATAAAATTTGAAAGAAAAATGAAAATCTTTCAAATTTCATAATGTTTGTTGGTGTGTTTGTATTAAATTTTTTTTTTTGTATTCTTTTGAATGGAAAAAGTAGGCAAATCAATGCTATTTGGGTTAAATTGTTTACCATCAAAAATAATTTCTGAACGTGTTTATTATATAACGTTGTTTTTTTTTTCTTCTTTGCGTCATATATACACCTCCAAAACTGCATTTTGTGACATTTACCCACTTTCAAAACTAGGAAAACGATAAATCAGATCTATACGCATTAACTTTCAATTTCTCCCATCTATTGAATTATTTAATCATTGATTAGGGAGAGATAGAGAAAGAGAAGGGTGATTTTGTATATTAAGGGTTGTTATCTAGCATTAAAGTCACTAGAGATATAAACGTTTGAATTGTTTCTAAATTTATCGTAAATTGTGATAACTTTTCCATGGTTAGAACGCGAACTCATGCTCTACTTATTCCGGTTATGTAAAAGGCCTTTAATTGATGTGAATTTTCTGTTTAACATCGTTCACCAACTATTGTGCCGATGGCGTAATACCACCGTAATGATTATCCTGTTTATTTAAATGAGTCCTGAAGATAAATTCGGGAAATTTTCAAGAATCCTACAAAACTAAAGCATGATCTCTTTTATATTTACAATTACAATCAAAAAAATGTCTGCAATTTAAATAAAAGCAAAAGTATAACACCATTTCAAATAGAGAACAATGGTTGTGTGTTAAATGAACTGTTAACAGTTGTCAGAGAGCCTTATTCAGTTTTACGTAACAACAACAACAACAACAACAAGAATCGGGTCTCTTTATGCGGAAACTTTTTCTTCTTCAAGGCTGTCTTTATGACTCTTTCAATAATTTTATAATAAAATAGAAAGAACGATATTCTTCAATATCTATCGGATAATAAACTTGTAAACGTTTATCAACTAATTGAACATAATTTAAAATATATACGAAGCGAGGCCAACAAGGATGTCTTCCTTTTGCTCTTTTCACATATTTCCAATGATCAAACAACAACAACAAAAAATTGATTGTTGTTGTTTTTTTTTTGTTTCATGAATAATTTCATATGCAAAAAATGATGTAATCAACAAACCAGCTGGCTGTCAGCCAAATGTAAACCAGCGCAAAATTAATAATAATAATAATAATAATAACAACTAGCGAAACTGCCCTATCCTAACATTGAGAATTTGCAGAAAGGTCGCCACCGAAAAAAAAAAAATACAGTAATAAGTTTGATTTTGTGATGCGCATTATTTATGAAAAACAAAACACAAAAACACAAAAAAAATTAAACATGTGTTCTTGTTACATAAAATTGCGTCAAATTTGGACAAAAATTATAAACAAATTTCGAAAGAAATATTTACATGAAATGCGTTTTTCTTTTATTGTTTGAAACGAAAATAGTATTTGAGAAAATTTAATTTTTTTTTTGTTGTGTTTTGCTAAATCTTTTAAATTACCTCCAAGATCATTGCCTTTTTTTTATCAGTTGTTTTGATCTTGTCTAGACATTAATTTGTTTCAGGATTGTTATTTGTTATTATTGTCGATATTCCAGGATTAACAATTTCGAAATTTTGTCATTTTCTTCATTTTTATTAATAATAATACGAGATCGATTGAGCTCAAAAATCAAATATTTAGAACATAGTAGAGTTTTATTGTTTGTTTACGTTTAGGTGCATCTACCGCAATAAAAACATTTCCTCGTTCCTGAAATAAAAACGCAAATAGACTAGTAGGAACAAAAACGGTTAATGTCTAAACTAGAAAAACTGAAAATTTTCCAGGAAGTATTTTTTCTACTCTATTTTCAATGGGAAATTATCGTCGTTTATTCTTGTTCTAATCGTAAGTGCCTCATATCTGTGATCATAAATTATCTGAAGGTCCTTATTGTAACAACTTAAAACACAAGGTTGTCGAGTTTAAGTTCTCTTAGAAAATACTTCACTCATTAAAAACACCTACAAGACATAGTTGTAATTAAATTGTAATTAGAAAATCTTGTTACAAATTTATTAATAAATAGAGGATAATAATAACAAAATATTAAATAATAAGATAATTTAAAAATTTTAGAATGTAAATGATTATAATAACAATTCTCAGCTGTTGATTGTAAAATACAGGTGTACTGTTAGAATATCAATTGACCTTCACGATCTGATATAACAATATCAAGGCTACAATTAAAAAATATTAGAAAAATCAATAAAAATTTAAGTACTATTATAGTTCACAATTATAAAGTAATTGAGATAGTTTTAATTTCAACATTGATAAAAAATTATAAAAATAAAACTTATCAATGTTTCAACGATTGTTATTGTCTTCAGTTAGAATGAAACTTTCAGTTTTGAATTTTAGTCGGCTTAAAAGTAAGTCAAATGCCAAAAATTGGTCTTCTTAGTATTCAAACAGTGACTAATAAAGAGAAAGTCCAACAGTTGAAAATGAACACCTAGTTGTATTATTAGAAATGAGAATTAACGAATCTCTACATTACTTTTAATTAAGGATTCCGTCTCCTCTAATACAAAAATCAATTTTACTTTTAGACTTCATTGGTGCTTTACGAAACTTAACTCGAATGGTCGATTTATTGTTTCCGATTGCAAATTTCAAATGTCGCATTGATAGTTTATATTGCAAAATTTGATTTGACCCATTGAACCGATTTAGTGACCCTTTTTGATGCTTGCAGCAGAAACAAGGAGATTTGGTCTTTCTTTTGTATTTTAGCAAAATTCTAATGACGTCAGATTTTGTAAGAGCAAGAACATAATACTGAAGACACGAATTTTAAGTTTTGTAATTTAGAGATTCGTGTAACAATTAAAAAAAACCACGTCTGCAGACATGTTGCTGCCTGGCAGGAATCCTATTGGAAGAGTTTCAAACTGCTCCAATATTTCATTTCATTTAAGGAACAGCTTTTAGTTAAAACCAAGGAAAACAGATCAACATTTTCAGATCGTCATTGCTAGGGTCAGAGTATTTCAGTTAAATTGAAGCAATCACGGTAGTATAACAAGATTGATAATTGCTGCATGAGTGAAATGATTTATTAACGTTACTTTCCATAATTGTATCGAAAAACCAAAAATTTTCAGTTTCCTCTTTCTGCTTCTCTTGCTGTATTTCTGAATTCGCTTCACAGTTAGTGCCCCTTTCTAGTGCTTTTGTGACCTATTTCGAATCATCTGATTCGGTTTGTCCTGTTTTAGCTTTGGATGTAAATCTACGAAAGTTACTGTAATTTCTACAAAATCTCGTAATTCTTTCAGACTGAAGGGGGAATTTTTTTAAAAAAAAACCTCGTAAATATTACGATTATAGATTGTTTTTTTCTACTTCCAACTATAATTTCCATGACATGTTTCATTATAAATAATAATTGGAAAAAGAAACTGAAATTATAGGTTATACTGTGAAATTTACGTTATGAAATCGATTGGTTAACAATATCATTACTATGATAGGGTACTATTTTTTGGGACATTCAATATAGAAAAAAAGAGGGAAAAAACATCGAAACACTCAACAACAACAACAACGACAACAACAAGAAAAACGAGAATCTAAATCTAGCAAATGTCTGCTACTTTTCAAATTGATATTTTTGTATTTAGGTTGGAAACTAGCAATTTCATAATGATTTCGAAACGATGTGTGGTGTGTGTGTGTGACACATTTTGTTGATAGTCCCAGTACACCGTCTCCAGGATAACATCTAAGGATATTTCGATTAAACAATTAATTCCCTTAAGAAATTAACGAGATGTACCAAATATGTAAAGTGTTGTGAATTGAACAAATCTCCTACTTGGCTGTCATTATTTTTGTTTTATTATTATTTATTTCTAATATACTTCACACACACAACAACCAGACAGACATGTCAGGATTGCATCGTGCAAATAAACAAAATTAAAATGTAAATGCAATTAACTTAAAATCTGTCGCGACTAGTTCATATCAAAATCACACCAATTACAACAATGAATTTGTATTTGGAAAAAAAAAACAGTCTGGGAAAACACATTATCAACTATTTTTTATAATAATAAAAGGTGAACAAAATATAGTGAAAAAAAAAACAAAAGAATCTTAATAAAAATCTTGACCTGAATAACGAACGAATTTCTCTATAAATGGAGAAGACGAAAAACAGAAAGGATGTGCAAGACGGATATTTCAATTCTAGAAAGTCTCAAACATTTCCTTTACGTCATTTTATTTTATTACACAATTTAACGAAAAATTGTTTAAAACAAAAAAAAAAAACAACTTTGAACAATGAAACTTATCCACTTATAGGAAATCATTAATAAATTCAAATCGACAATCATTTAATCTATTTACCTTCAATTCGATTTGATTTTTGTTAGATTTATTATTATTATTACTATTATGAGAAACGTAATACAGAGACAATGTACTTCGATAACGTAAAAATGACGTTATCCTTGATGTTGATTTTGTTGCGACGTATTCCGAATTTAATAACAATATTATTTATTAATGTAGATACAAAAATATAAGACAATCCACACAATTATTTATCAAAAAAGGAAATAAATATTTTCTATAAATAAATTTATACAGGGTACACCAAAAAGCTACTACTATACGGAAATAATTCATGATATATTAACTGATGCTCACTGAATTAATCAATTAACAAAAATTAAAGCTAAAAAAGGTCTTACCGCATTACTAACCGTAATCTTAGTCTTAACGCGGGGAGATCTACCAGATTAAAAATAAACGTTACAGATAGACAAATGTTGTTTGATTACGCCTGTATTGATAAACTATAACTTTTATCAATATTAAAGAGTAGCCATATGTTAGCGAAAAGCTGGTACTCAAAAGTATGTCCCAAACAAAGGAAGTATCCAATTGTCTTTAATGAAGAGTGCATTTTTAACGATTTGAAAAACGCACTGTTCTTACTGCAGAATGCTAGCCTTTCAGTTTTTCAGTTAATTGTTGAGTTTGTTTGGCATTCGTCTGGAAAATTAAATAAATCGTTGTCTACAATTATATCTGATCCGATTGTTGTACGCAGGGCCGTGCAAATGGGAGGTGCGTCAGGGCCCACCAGTGATGGGGCCCTAAAATGACAAAAGAACTAAAGTGTGTGGTCTTTATTTATTGAATGTTATTGTTTCTAACATGTATGTAATCGAAATAGGGGCCCCTGAATACATTTGCACGTCCCTGGTGTACGCGTTAATTACGAAAGTTACGAGTATCTTGCTAGACGATGCGTACTTTTCGACAGACCCTGTATATGCATTTTGTTTCCATAATAGTATTGTACCCTTGTGATTTTATCAAACTCTTACATTAATTTATTATTAAAACTATGTTTATAGAAATGTCAATAATATTGACGAAAATTAATTTTTTTATTGTTGTCGTCATTATTATTTCTTTGGATTTTCTTATCTTATCAGAAATAAATACATACAGATCAGCATTTTATAGAGCACACCTCTTTGTGCGAAATAATAAGAAAAAGAAAAACAAGATGAAGAGACAGCTATTTTTCTCCACGAGTTTATTTTCCATTTATTAATTTTATTTATTATTACAGGTGTATTATCATATTTTTATCCAAAAAATATGATAACACAGATACAAATAACAAAAAACATGTCATTTAACAATAATAATAATAATAATTTTTGTCGAAAAAAATAAGGAAATTGTTGAACTTTGATAAAAGCGCGTCCAAAATTTTCAACAAAATGATTTAATATTTTCGATTTAAATTATATCAGACGATAATATGATTTCTAATTCAATTTTATTCTATCTTCTTTTATTTTATTTTATTTTTTTTTTGCTTTCCTATATTGGCTTGTTTCAAATTTGGACAACTTTCAATTTTTTGCCATTGTGACCTAGTTGATCATGTTGATGTTTCATTCAAAACTTGTGTCTGCGGTGTTGATTTGAAACCGCTTTTTTTTTGTTTCTCTCTATTTTGTCTATATTGTTGTTATAATGAAGTTTCCACCAAACTTTCCCTTTCGTATTCGCGTCTCTATTCTCACTTTCAATAGTCGACACGGCGCGGTCTCTTCAGCATTTAAACAAGTAATAATAACAATAATGGATACATAACGGTATATATCTATCTTTGTTGTTTTGTTCATGCATTATTATTATTATTATTAGGATCATTCATTAACGGTGATAGTTTTAAATAATTAATTGGCAAAAAAGTGAAATTTGCCAATTGTTTATAATGCTCCTATTTAGAAATAAAAGAACACAGACAGGTGTTGAATGTGTCACTGTAGGATTTCGCTTTGATTTATTCATTATTGTTTTTACTATTTATTTTTGATATAAATAAAATTCACTTGAAAAAAAAATTGATAAGATATTGATGTGCATTCAGTCACACACACGCACACACACACACACACCTTAAGTTTCCCGTATATGAAGAAATAATGAGTGCTGTAGGCCAAGCCCATCCATAAAATATAGAAAAATTCAATCTAATCTGTGTGTTTGTTTGAGGTGAAAAATACATATAAATGTCATAAAATAAGATAAATTTCCAGAGAAAATTGAATTAAAATTGAATATTTGCAGAATTACTTGCATACACATATAACGGGTGATCCGACAGTAACTGCAAATTATAAAGTATATAATCAGTGGCGTACTAGTTCCAGCGGAGCGGTAAGGCAAAAAGTCTCAGCGGCCCTCATCAATAATAATCAATATGGGCACGACTTTTCAAGCACTTGGTCTACGTATTTAACTGAAATATTTTTAAGTCCTCTAGTGAACTCTTTACTGTACGCCAGACAAATTGTACAGAATAATGACTTTTCTTTCAGATAATATGATAACCAAGTTCGCACTTGGCCGTCTGTCCTTTTAAAAAGCGAATCAGCGTTAGTGTAAGTCGTTAATATGTCGTACGGTTGTATTGGATCAAATTCGGTTATTACCTCAAGGGTATCATAAAACTTTCAGTTGCAGAAGTTGATGTATTGGACTGATTTGGATTGTAGGGAATCGGTAGGTATTGTTTCGGTGCGTTTGCTTTTTAACTCAACAGTTTCATTGTCTCTTCTCGCTTTTTTAGGTGGCAGTTTTGGTTTTATTTTTGTAACCCGGCCCTGATCCCAGAGACCACCCGATAAGCCAGTTCGCCCCTGTATGTAATCGATGCATACCAGAATACAAAGTACCTGATTAAATATCTATAACTATCAAGACATACGTATCTCAATTTGCACGGCATTTCATGCAGTTTTGCGTGACAGTTTTTCATTACTATACGAAAAAATATGGAAAATCGTGTTACGTGAGGGTCAGATTACAGACAAAACGTAGCAGTACGATTCCTATTTAATTCAGTTATTTGCAGGAAACAGTAAAAACAGAATGAAATACAAAAATTGTTCTACAAATTAACACGTTTTACATTACACGTATACACCTGAATCATTGTTGTATTCTTGCCAGAGGCCGAATTTCTTTCTTACTCGAAATCTTTTGGGAATTCCTGTTATTTTCCACAATTTAGCTTTAAAAAAGTCTGTTGCATCCTATGTTGCAATTGCTTTTCAAGTTTGAATTATGGGCATAGCAATTTTCGAATAGCAAGTTCCTTTCTCATTTTTTCTTAGCAAATTCACTCAAATCTTCAGTTAAACCTTCCTTGTCAATGTTTTCTGATAAAACTTGGGACAGTCATTTTTCCGTTCTTCTTCATTTAAATGCTGTGTATCATCACCAGTATCGATTTCACCCATATCATCGAAACCGTTTTCATTTATATGGGTTGGTATGAATGCTTCACTCCACGTTATGTAAACAATTGTAAACGAGTATAGGCACAATTTATGAATCGCGTTCTATAGAAACCGTGTTTTAAAAGTACCGCGTTATAGAAGAATTATTGTTATTTGTTTATAAATAAAAATATAAAATTCCAAGTTTAAAGTTTTTGAAAGAAAAACGATTATTTTGTGCATTTTCTGATACTTCAATTTATTAAAATTATAACCTTTGAAAATGATTTATGCGTTTCATTGTAATCATGATATTCACATATAATTACATATTTTATGTAATCTTTATATGCATAAATACATAAATTTTACAACATCAAAAACTTTTTAAATAAATAGTATATATACCTACTAGAAATATACAGCATAACCCATCAGAATGCTAACCAAAATTTTACCACTAAAAACAATATTCAACAGAAATCGCTTTTATCATGGCCTATTTAAAATCATAAAAAGAAAAGCTGTTAATAAGTAAATTTTACGAAAAACACGACAAGATAACGATTATCCATGTACGCGTATACGTGAAATTAGTTAGCAAGAAATTGTTTGAGATTGCACCGATAGACCGGACGTCCTTTAAAAAACCAAAATTGGGTCGTTGAAATTGTCTGGAATTTTTGACAAAATCACCCAAAATGTTCACGTCATCTAGGCCATGATGGAATTCAAAAGAATGAAACAAAAAAAAATGAATAACAAGAATGATGATGACGATGATCACGACCTAATTTTGATTATTTAAAGATGAACTCTATTGAAAACAACATGAAACAAAATATCAGAAACACAAAAAAAATAATAATAACCACACAACATAAATAGCAAAAGTATAGAAGAATTTACGGAATTTTTGTGATATTTTATTATTAACAAAGATAAAAAGAGGACATTTGTTCAAAAAATATATCAAAAACAGGATAACGGAATCATTTAATTGGAAAAGGAAATAAATACTCGACAATTAAACTGATTTTTGTCATCAATTACGATCCAGTTTGAACTGATGATAACAATTTATAAATTTCGCATAAATATCGTATTTATAAATATTATTATGAATGAATAATACACACAATCTAACCACTGATAACGTTTCTCGTATTTTTATCACATATTTATCTCATCGTACATTTGTTGTTTCAGTATGGGTGGATCTTGCGGTTTAACTTTAACAAAACTGAAAGAAATTTTAAACAAACCGAAATGATAAAAAAGTGGGAAAATAAACCGCATCCCAATTGTTATTATTTATATTATTATTATTTTATTCTAATTACTAAATGTGACAATAAATATCTGTATTGTATTTGTGTCGGTCTGCTTTCTTGTCTGTTTTATTATTATTATTATTATTATTATTATCATTCGTTGTTTTTATTTGAAAAATATTAGTCACATTTTGATAGATACCGTTGGTGGGTTTGTAAATTTCTATCTTTACAATTCATTCATTCATCCATTCATTCATTTGAATAAACGATGATGAATCGTATTTTTATCAAATTTAGGATGTTATGAACCTCAAACCATCATGTTTAAGGAAATGGAAATGTAAATAAATAATATAAAAGACACACAAAAAAGGTTTTCCCATATCTAATGATTCATTTCATCGTTTTTCTTTTTTTAAGAAATTATTGAACATTAAACAAAAAGAAGAGAGAGGAATATCCGAATTTCCTCAAAATCAGCATAATGGTTTTTTTTTTTACATTTTTACATATTTATTATTTCTGCAAACCTTTCGTCAACGATCCGAGATTCTTGCAAATAAAACGATTTGTTTGCATAAAAATTTTCCTTATTTTCTCATATCGTTCATTCACCATTTTATAAAAAGTTTATTCACCTTGTCTAATTCCAATTTTTCGTTTAATTTTCTTGAAAAAAAACTGATCTTGAATATTTTGTTATTATTTATTAAAATTGAGAAAAATTATAAAATTTATAATTATTATAGCTAATAGAAAAAAAAATATAAACAAATTTCATCTATCGTAGACAATATTTTTAGTTGTTGTGAATGTTGTGTAAATTTACGTGTAATTATCAATGTTGAATTTTCTTTTCTTTATTCATTATTCTTCATTTTTTATTAAACTGTAAAATAGACTATCAACAAATTTTGTAAAATATTTAATTTGTTATCAATTATAAATCTTAATTACTGTAAAATTTAAAAGCGTTTCACGTGTTAAATTCATTATTGAAAATTACACGAAAGCATTGCACGCTCTAATAATTTTTTACTCTTTTTTATTTTTGTTGAAAAAATAAATCTCAGTCAATTATAAACAGCCTGGTCCTTCTTTTAATTAATACTTACTTACTCTATTAATTATTAATTTTTTCCTAAATCCGAATTAGCATAGATACGTGCTGGATAACACGAAACCTATAAAAAAAATTGCAGAAGCATACATTAGATTTAATAAACAGGCGTTACAAAATCAAAAAAAATTGGAAAAAATTGTAAATAATACAAGTAAAGTTTGTTCCAAAACTTAAGTATCTGCGTTCTTTTTACCATGATATTACAGATGGTCTACAAGTTAGCACAAGTTTTAGAACAATATTTAATATAAGATTCTGTTTCAACTAAATTAGAGTTGTATTTCTCAATCTTATTTCATTACCAATGGCATATTATCTAATGGGCAATGTTGGATTAAGACCTCACCTGATTCTGTGACCAGGGCCGACAAGAACGAGGAAACACTACGGTAAAATTCTTATTTGATCGCCAAAAAATGACGATTCAGGATTCATTCCGGGACCCAGTAATTTTACCGGCTCTTCTCCCTTGTTGTAGGTGGCCCCAGATCCTCCCTTTGTTCTGCAAGAATGACAATTTTCATGGACTCTAACTGATATGAGAGAGAGAGGGCAAACCAATTATTTATGAATTACATTCAATTGTTTATAAATGTCGTGTTTGGTTTGTTTTTAATGGAATTTTATCTAAAATTGTCCTGCTTTAAGAAAAATATCGGAATTCAACATTCTACATGGGGCCTCCAAATTCGAACTTGCCCAGGGCCACTACATATTCATTACAGAATACATTTTTTTTATTAGAATCTTATTTAACATAGCGGCCTTAAAGACAACATTCCGAATTTGCTTCTTCCTTCTCTTTTGTGGAACAATAGTGTGTAATAAAAATCAATTTTGGAAGCGCTTCTTCATACTTTTTTCATTCTTTACTTTTTGTTTCTTATTCCTTGTTCTTTTGAAATTTTATTGTTTCCGGTTATTTTTGTCTCCTTCTTTACGTTCTCTTCCTTCTTACTGTTTCTTTTTCTTGTTTTTCTCACATTTAAAAGATAGCTAAATGGAACTCCTTTACCGATAAGTTGAACTTTTGTTCAAATATGTCGTAGGATATGTGAGGTATCAATTTTATTAAATTTAAGAATAAATTATGCAAAACTTGCACGATTTAAACAGAATATTCTGCAAAATTTCCATTCCTGTACTTGTAATACAAACTATAATTTTATGCAACAAATGCAAAAAGTACTTATGACACGAGGCATAAACATTACAGTTCAGAGACACAGTCAAGTGCGGTAAGTGCCTTTTTGATATAAAATTATAGCATCAATTAACTGATATTTTTTAAAAAATGTCATTACTAAAGACCGGATATTGGAACCTTAGATAATTCGAAGGAAAGGTGATAGTTGAAATCATAACAACAGAGCATCATATCTACAAGCAGTGAAAATAGCCCAAGTTTCAGGTAATCATTAAAATTTTTAAATACATACTGAAATGGAGTAGAAAACTGTAATTTGGTCCACTTTGTAGTGTCATATTAAAGAACAGTGCTTTCGTTTGTGTCATGTGCAGAGGGGTTCCTAAACTTGCGGCCACATGTGTATAAGAAATGTTTTAGCCGCCCTTTTCAACGAAAGTTTCTCAAACAAAACTCAATTATGAAAAGCAGAACTGCATATTTCATAGAAATTTAAAAATTATAATATTAACAGAAAAATTGATCATAATTTTATCACAAGTCAATTGTTTGTTCGTAGTTCCGGCACTACAGCCTGGAACTTTAGGTTTGAATTTAAAAACCTGCAGGTCGTACATGTTTTTCAAGAGTTTGCCATACGTTTTTTCTCTGCTGTTTTCTTATTTTTCTTTTTTTGTATTGCAACTCCAAAAGTCTCATTGCGTTTAAATTCACATTAAATATTGTTATTTATAAAATATGATCAGTTTTGGCCGCCCCAAAGATTCGATCGCCCGTATTTCATGCACACCTTGCATACCGTATCAAAACGCCCCTAGTCATGTGGATAGAAAAATAACCACACCAAAACTCAATTTGCGACAGACCTGTATTATTTCATTTTATGTACATACGTCCAATCTATAGTTATTATGTTTGTATTATTGTATCTGCCATCTCAAAGTCGAGTTAGCCGACTTTATTTTGTATAACTATACATTCATTGAATCTATCAAGCGTCCGTCCAATAACGTACTATGGCGATCAACACTTTTATTACTGACTGACAGACAATGCGATAAGAAGGCTTATGTAGAAGCAGTAATTGTGGCTTTCCCTAAAAATTATGTTTTATAAACATTTACATTATAATTATATTAGTTAATTAGAAGTTTCTAAAAAAAATGTTTTATAAATAATACTTTTCTCTGTTCATAAATCTATTGGTATTGTTTATATATCCTGATACTGTTAACTTTCCAAAATTCCAAATGATCAAATACAAGATGAAGCAGTTACATAACGATTCAAAAATTCTACAAAGAAGAGAAGAAAAAAACCTTTAATCCGGTTAATATAATTATTCGAGTTGATCCGGAAACAAAAGATAAACAAAAGCAAATTATAATGCAATTCCATTGACTATTATACTATACATATAGTCACCTATACAATATCTATAGGTATGTATAGAGCAGCAAGCACACAATTCGAAAATTATAGTGAATCTTTTCTTGTGTCTTGTCGTCACATAATGGTCTGTTGTTGTGATGCAATATTCAAAGGAGTACACGACCTAATTCACGTCAGTTTCTAGGCTCTAAACATTACAATCTTCCCTCTATTTTCAGTCTTCACCAACACAATCTATCTATCTTTATTCAACTTATAGTTGTATTAATTAGAAATTCAACAAAGATACAATGACTGGTCGAACGTATCCATAAATTGCAGAAAAAAACAAGAATATGTATAGTTCGTTAATAGATAGAAAAAGAGTGAGAGAGAGATAGATAGATAGATAGAGAGAAAAAAACGAAACAACATCAACCATGTCGTGGGACCCGTTCGGCCTACAAAACGAAAGTGAAATCGAGGTTAGCTTTGCACTTTCACTTGTTCGCGTCTAGCCTGGTAGTTGTCGACCAATCAGAACGTGCAAATCGACGTGCGTTTTGTTAAGTTTTTGAATATATCGAGGCATGGCCTAGTTTAAGATATCTACGATTTTGTGTTTTTTTACCATTATTATTACTATTATTATTATGCCTTTGTTTCAACTGTTTTTTTTCTGTAGAAAAAGTATAAATTCCTACCCTATTATTAAATTATTACATTTTAATAACTGTAATTATAATGATAATAAATAAACATAAACATAATTATTGAAATGTACCGCCTGCTTGCAATGTAAGATTGGTGGGGACGGTGGCTTGAATTCCGGTCGGAAGTTGAATCGCTATTCCGGTATAACAATCTAAACGTCTTTTTTTTCGAATTCTATAGTTTTTTTTTAATAAAATCCATTTATGTTCACGCGTTTAGCACGCTTTTTCAAACTGGAACCACATAGAGTCAGGATGTTTACTATTTTTGGTTATCAAAAATTGTCATAATTTTACCAAAAAAACTCACTAATTAAAAATTCAAGAAAAAATTTTAAATTAATTACAGAATTCTATTGAATTTATGATAACAATTGCGACATCTTGCGAATTTTGATAAAATTATAAATGAAAATAGAAAATAATTCAGGAAAATTTTTATAAATCTCCTGATATCAATTTAGATTTGGATGATGAAATTTTAAATTATAATTAAGTTTATCAAATTAGATGATTCTTTACTTTTTTTTTTTTTAAATATTGTTAGATTCGCTACCAAGGACCCCCTATGGGGGTTATCAAAATATTGTTATTATTCTATTATCAAAACATATGATTCAAAAGGCTTATCCGATTGGTTTTTGAAAATATTTATAATTTTTTTTGCCTTTTTTTCGTTATCAAACCTAGTTTTTTTTTATAGAATAAAACTGCTGATGAAATTCAATAAGAAAATTTCCAAATTCGAATGGAAACCCCTTGAATTTTTTCTAATTTACTCAAATAACAACAAATAGGTCGTCGATGTTATAATAGTATTAATGATAATAATAGAATACAAACATATATAAATAGATAACAAATTTGTTAATTTTGTTTAATAGCATCTAACACTAACAGGCCAACAAGACTTGACTAAAATCTAATTATAAACTTGCAGGAATTTATTTTTATCAACAAGGAGGTGGATGCTGTATATTTATTATTATTGTTTTAGCTATTGTTAAATGTTAAGGATAATACAAGGACGATATAACAAATATTTCAAATACAACTGTCTTAATAATAGAGTACCTATAACTTTTATATTAAAACTTTTTATTGTTGTGTTTAGTTCGTAAATGGATTAATCGATTAATCTTCAATGAAATTTATTAAAAATTCAAAAATTATTATTTGATGACTTAAATTGAAGGAGAAATGCCACTTAAACATTCAACCACCCAACTATTTTATCGATAATTACAATAAGAACTTTATTAAAGTACGTTACGTTTCAATTTATTGATTTGGTTTTTTATAAAGTTTTATTCTAATGTCATTAGTTTTTTATTTATTTATTTTTTTTAGGTGAAAGTTTCCGTCCAACAGACCTCGATAATACGAATCATAATGATCCAAATTACTAAATACACTTTTATTTAAAATTATCTTGATCTGTATTTTGAATGTTTTTAGATAATTTTATTGGTCAAAGACATTATACAGTTGAGCTTGTAAAGCAGTTAAACAAATTGTTAATAGAGATCAAAGAATCGAACCTTCAACTCAATATAGGATTCAAAAACTACCATAGCGACAGTAATCAAACAAACTAGTCGTTAGAATATCTGGATGAAGCTCTGTCATGAATAAATAGATCATTTACTCCATGGTCTATCTAATTGTATTTTTTTTTTGCATATACAAACCTACAAACTTTCTCTCGATAAAAATTCAAGGATTTCATTCGACGAAACAGTCCACAAATGATTATCTTTAGTTTCTCTATTATTATTGCTTTTACTATATTAAAGTCGAATCGGCCGAAAGAAAATAGACAGAGTATATGTTAACTTATGGAAATTTCAGAAAATATCAGCAGTACTTTACATGTTCACCCAAAAGTCAATCGGTAGAGACACTTTTTTCAAACGTTAATGAAAAGTAGTGTAAAGTCGTTGGAAATGTTGATAAGTCATAGCTACCAGGATAGCCAGGAGCGGGGCCTAAAAAAATAACGTTCAGAGTCCCAAAACACCCGGGACCCAGTAATTTATACCGGCTGTACACCCCTCTTAACGGACCTTAGCTTGGGTAGCGCTGGGTGTCAGAATTCAAATCAGCGCCTGCCGACTGGAATCTTTTTGCTTTATTCATTAGATTTTAATGAGAGGCACTGGGTATCAGTGCTACCTCATCCACCCCCTATTCCTACGCCACTGTAAGTATGGCATTATATAAGGATAGTTTGTTGGTTTCAACTTGAACTAGAAGGACTTAATTTAACAGGAAATCTGTACCATTTGTGATATCTTTCAAGTTCTAATTCTGCAACGTCATTAAAGGTCTACAGTTCAAAGTCTATTTTTTTTGTATGTATATAATAAAAATAGTCAGAAAAAAGTTCATGCAATTAAAAATTATCATTAAGAAACTACTTTATCTACTGATTTTTTTCCAAGAAAAACATCAAAATTTGAATTAATAAAACAAAGCTTATCATAATATTTTTTCACATAAAAGGTACTAAGTTCTTATTATACACGGTAGGCTTATAAGGAAACCGTGTAGAAAATCCATGTGAAAACAAAGCTAGATGAATCTCGACTTATGACTATGAAGTTGGATTGTATCTAAACCGTGTTAATTGCGTGTAGATTTTTTCAACAAACATTCTTTTTCCTCATCCAAGTGGAACATGTGTGAGTGTGCTCTTAAATGGGACACGTTATATACTCGTTTATTGAAACTACTTCTTATTTATACAGGTTTGGCGTTTCTAGTAAGAATATAAAAAAAATACCAGCACCTCCTAGAAACTTTTTTATAGTCAATGTCAAGTGATAATGACTTATCTGACAGTTTTTTCACTTTCTTTTAACAATTTTACCAGGTTTGGCGAGATTTTGTTCTTTTCTTTACTGTTTTACATTTGTTCGTTTGTTTTATTTGTGTCATCATGCCTAGAGTGTGTCAACGTAGCCAATTAAGCGAATTCGACAGATCCCCTTAACTGGAACAAATCCACCATCATGCGCTGCTATCAAGCATGGACTAGGGAGGGTCAAGAACGCCGCAAAGAGGAATCGGGGGGCAAAGAAGAACAAATGAGGTGCAAAACCGCTAACTTCGTCTTATGGCAACAAGAGTCCGATCCTCCAATACCAGATCAATTGCCGATCAATGGTTAGTAACGAAGATCGTCCTGTAACCCTTCGAACGGCTTACTATCGTATCGACACCATCTTGCGTTACCATTAACAGCTCAACACCAACAGTAACGTTTGGAGTGGTGTAGATTAGGACTGCACTGGAACCTAGTGTGGCATAGGGTGGTGTTCAGTGATGAATCCCGGTTCTGTTTAAGGATGCATGAGGGTCAGACGGCGACATGCGGAACGTCGCAATGTTGAATTTTCTGTTACGAGGTCTGTGCACCAAATCGTATGGAGTGCTATAACTTATGGGAGTAGGTTCTTTTTGATATTCCTCCGAGGTAACATGACTGCCCAGCGATATGTGGATGTGGTGGTAGAACCTCATATTCTTCTATTTCTTGGTCAGTTGGGAAGACTCACTTTTCCAGTAGTATAAACCACATCCTCATATTGCAAGACGTTTTATGAACCGATTTACAGAGGGTAATGTCAATCTCTTGCCATGGCCACCCCGATCTCCTGATCTTCCGCCCATGGAGCATGTTTGGGATATTATGAAAAGAAGATTGAGGAACTTGCTGCTCCCTTCGCTGACACTGCAAGCTCTATAGCACGAATTACAGGTTGCTTGGGACACAATATCTCAAGAGGAAATCGACCATCTGATAGAAATGATGCCACGAAGGGTAGAAGAGTGTGTAACCAATATGGGCATCAACCCATTATTAAGAAAAATTATGGTTATATTTTGTTCTTTCTCTTTAAAAATTCAATCAATTGCTACCTTTTAATAGTTAAATATTCCTGACAACTTTGATCAAAAAATTCCTACCCCTTCTTGGTGTTGCAATTTCCATGTCACTGAGTATATTATTCGTAAGTGATAATGAGATAAACAGAAAATTGTCTATCTTCTTCTGATACATTCGCTCATTGATGTTTCACCATGCTCTTAACAAAAATAGAAAAATTTAAGCGCGATTTTTGTGAATGAAAGAGGGTGTTATATTTAGGGAAATGTTTAAAAGTGGGTGGTACAAAGAACCGGAATTTTTTGATGTCTAACTTATGCGAAACCTCTGGTAGAGTGTGTGGTGCTAGTATTCTTTCCTATGTTCGTATTAAATACGCCAAGATTGTATGCTTATGAACAATTGCTGTATGTTCTAATTTTCTAATTATTAAACATCTCAAATGCATCTTTAATTGCTACTGTAGTCTATTAACAATAAATATCAAGAAGGAAAATAATGTCATAATTTAAAAAATTGTTGTGTTGAATTTTTCTTTTTTTCTTGTTAAATAAATAAACAAATAAATATAAAACATTCGAAATCGTTCGATGTGCACAAAGGTTCATCGCTGCTTAAATTGCATAATAAAAACGGTATTGTTTTGATTTTATTAAAAGTGACCTAATATTTAATAATGCACGAAAAACAAGAAATAAAACAAAAAAAAAACATTTATTACTGTAAAGTATTAACTGTTTGTTAAGAATTGTCCTTCAATCTCCTTCCTGTCTTTTATAATTTTTAAGACGATTTCTCTACTCTATGTAAACTTATTCTAACTAGAATGTTAACATTGGAATTTAATCAAAATAACAACAAACAACTTGTGTAAATGGCCTAATGATAGAATTATTATATAATTTAATCACATTCTCAATCTATCTTTTAAGACACGTTGTTGTTATTATTGGTAGATAATTTGAATTATGTATTTGTGAATGTTTTATTTGTGACCTATTAAACGTAATTTGCATGTTACTAGTTAACGTTAGCGTTGATAGTGCGTAAGTTACTCATTGTTTAAATAAATTTCACTTTTTTTTGAATAAATTAATATTTAGTAATACGTGTTCCGATTTACAAAGTTTGTTTTATGATAACTAGCTCTTCTTTTTGATTCTTTCTAAAATAGACAATTTGAGCGTTAAAATCTATAATTGTTTACTTCTTACAATTAGAAGTTCTAGTTGTATTTGGTTCAAATTAGTTCGAATCTTTATTTTGTGTGAAACTGAATGAACAAACTAGAAAACTTACAGATGGTGATAGAGATCGAGATTAAGGTTTGCACAGAACTCCAATTACTAATTATATTTTCGATATGGTCCATTTTTTTGTTTTGTTTTTTAAGAGAAATGAAGCTACCACGTGGTAGAATCTAGACATTGTTATCACCATTAAGTAAATATTGTTAACCTGTCGCCATTCCTTAGATAATTTAATATTATCATAATATAAATAAAGGTGTGCACCAAACTTTGCATTGTTAATTTTCTAAGGAAAAATATTATTATTAAGAAAATAAAGATGATTAAAACAACGCAGTATCTATCAATTACGAGAAACAACTTTAACAACCTTTTATTCGTTGCGTTTTTTTTTTAAATATAGAATTTTTGACCTAGTCATAGATTATTTATTGTCCTTTTTTCTCTAATTTTTTTGGCAAAAATTCATTGGAACTCTTATCAAATCGTTAATAAATCAGCTTTTCTATTTTAAATTGATAAAATAATTTGTTGATATTGGAAAAAAAAAACTTTCGTTATTTGTGAATAAGGGAAAGTGTTTGTCGAAAAAAAATGAAAGTTACGCATAAAATTCGCATACATTTTTTAGACAACAACAACAATAACAACAGCAAAAATCAAGGAAGAAAATTAATAAATCAGACAAGTTTTGAATAGTTTTTTTTTTCGGGGGAGAGTTGTAAAAATTCTTATTGTTATTGTTTGTAAACTTTTGGACAATCTAGTGGACTATAAATGAATAAAACAATAGACTAGGCGGAAGTTCTTTGATTTATTTCTACTATTCTGTGATTGTATTGTAAATAACATTAAAACTAGTACTGATTTTATCTTGAAATTGTGGAAAGACATTGAACAAATCACAGATTTTTCAAAAAATTCTAATTTGGCGGAATTACAACTCCATCTATACTGATCAAAATAAACAAGTCGAGAAGCACAAGAATTATTGTGCCATCTAGTGCTAACATAATGAAGTTAACTGCGGATGCATGATGGTAAACTCCTATAGATGGCACTAAATACACGATAGCTAAGAAGTGTCTAGAATTACATTTTCTAACGATACAACAGAGTTTTCGGTTGGAAACAACTAAGCATATATCTAGATCGGGGCTTTTACTTCCAATTTTCCATCAATAATAGCAGGAGCATAAATATGTAGATTGATTGAATGTTATTTTCAATAAAAATTTATTGAACTACAAACAGTGTTTCAGCAAATATTGAATAATTTCACAGATCCCTTCAGACATTTCCTGAGCCGTATAAGGTTTCCCTAAGGGTGGTACATGGATAAATAATGCTCTAGTATTATCAATATCCAACGAAGTGTAATAGATATATTCGCATAGATATCTAAAATAAAAATAAACTATTACTAACAAAACGATAACGATACCAAATTAATAAATAAATCAACCTGCCAGCATCTGATGATGCACAAGTTTTTATCGATTTGTTATCATTAATGTAATTACAAATTTGTTCGATATCTAATTGTGTTTCTATACAATCTTTTCGACATTTTGATGGACATTCAGATTGATTTTTCGGTAGATTTCCACAACAATCTTGACGATTATAACCGTAACGTTTAGCACATTTTTCTAATGTTAATCGATTTGCAAATTCCGATACACCAACATGAATAACAAACTGAAACATTTTCGATATAAAATATGAATAATCCGATTTATAAAACGACAGTCTTCAGATACCTTTGGTTCATATTGTTGCCATAATTTACAAATTCTATTATCAACACTATCATAAACTACTGGGATTTCTTCTTTAATTATTAAATGATTGTCTATTTCATTTGGTAATAGTTTAACTGATTCCCAACTGGCATTAATTGTATGTTTGCCAAATGGTCCGAAACCGGTGACGATTACTGTTTCACTTGGCATAATTTAATGGAGTACTAATCACGAATAATGGCAATTATTTCTTATCATCTATTGTTTAGTAGAATGCGTACAAATGTTTTATTAATAAAGCTTGTTTACCAGTACTGATAGCAGTCGACTAAAAATATACCGCGTAGTACATGTACAGGAATGATGTTATTATGTGGGTCGTAAAGTGAAAGCAGTAATCATTATAATTGGAAATAAAAAATAAAAAAACATCAATAGACGAGAAGTGCGGGAATGCAATTATTTAAATTTTTTTAAACAATCTCCCAATAATTTTTTTCAGTATTTCATATTTACAGTAATCTCTAACCGTTTCAACATTCCACACAGAGATGCCGCCATTATCCATTAATTGAAGAATGTATCTATGACGCATACTCTGCGTTAAGGTGAAACCATACGTCTAGCGTGACAGTAATTTGAACTTATACTACTTAATGTCGATTATAAATTGCAGTATGATACAAATTATTATGATTACGTTAATTGTATTTTAATCGGTAATTTATAATACTAGAGTACGGATATTTACGTTTTAGATCATACGAATGTAACAAATCACGTAAAACTCATCAATTAGCGTCATTTCTCACGCTATACTTTTTAGGAGAAATCAGAAAATCCTCTCCGAATTCATTTTACTATCAAAGTGATGCAAAACTGAGAAATCTCTATTGAGCACACAGTAGAAATACATTCCAGATGAATATATAAGGCTACATCTACATGTGAACAGCTTATCACTTCAAACGTAAAATGAAAACCAAGATTTTATGTAAATATCGATAAGAAAATACACTACCTTCCTACCTACAAAAACACCTTAAAAACTCTTGAAAACAATTGCAGTTTTATTATTATTTGTTGTTGAGTTTTCTTGACTAAACTTTAAAGAGAAACTATCAATGATCGGCTTTTAGAGATGGTTCATTATGTTTTCAATAGAATAGTTTTCCAAACAATGAACTAAAGTAATTTTCTAACAAGTCAGGTTTAAAGTGTATTCACATTATTAAACTACAAAAGGAAAGTTCTTTATTTAGTTCAACATAGATTTTCAAAATAAGAAAATTGCAATAATGATTGATTAAAATTAATTGGAAGATTACAAATTAATTAACATTTAAAATTGATTGTTTTTATATTGGAAGATATTTTTATTAAAAATTTACCACTTAATTAAGCAACAAACAAAAAGGATAACTTACAATAAATCGTTATAGGGAATCTATTTAACAAGCTTAAATTAAGATAAAATCCATTCTAGTGTAGATATAAATTATGGCTAATAATAAATTTCATGCTCATATAAATCATATTGTTATTAATTTTGTATTTTAACACATAGCCTCTCATAGCATTGTTAAAGTTAAAATTACCCAATTTTCTATATGTAGGTATAGTTGAATGAGTTTCTAATTATACCGCTTTATTTTTTCTATTATCGATTCTTCTCAAATCTACGTATTTTAATATTCATTTTAAATATTAAAGATTCATTATTTCTGTTTTTTTTTTTCTATAAATAAGAATTATCCGTATCTTATCATTCCACATTGTTTTTCGAAAAAATGAACGAACAGTTAATAAAATAACATTTGTCGGAAATACCTTTGTATTTGTTTATTTATGTTTTCCTGTCTATTTAATGTTTTATAAGTAAACCGTTGTTAAAATAACAATCTTCAAAAACAAAAACCAACTGATTTACATAAATATATTGCTTTCTGATGACTGAGACTAATACTATAAACAACGTGTAGGTGGATTATTCCATTGGAATTTTGAAGTAATTACCCAGCGTTCGACCACGAGATCCTCATCTTAATTATTAATTTTTAAAAAGTATATATACATACATGCTACAATGTAATACGGATATACAGGTAGTGATAAAGTTCCGCATCAAAAAAAAAATAATTGTTTATTGAACGTTTTTCCAAAAAAAACACCGAAATAGGTCGATTTTATTTTCAAAGAAGACATTTGATGACAAGATTTGTGTTTTTCGCACTAATATTTTTGAGCTATGACTTTTTCTTTAGCAGAAATAAAATTCCTATTTTCTCCTGAATACAATGATACCTCATGTTAAGGGTCTGCTATCTACTGTTTGTGAGATATTGGGATGTCTTTGAATTCAAAAAATAGCTATTGAATGATCCTTTGAATAACGCTTTTTCTAAATGGAGCAGTACGCAGCAGACCCCTAACAAGGGGTATCATTGTATTCAGGAGAAAGTGGGGATTCTATTTCTGATAAAAAAAGAGGCGATTGTTATTTAATAAAAGTTAGGATGACGTCATAACTCGAAAGAACTAGTGCGGAAAATAACAAATCTTCATGTAATCAAATGATTTTTTTTTTGAAAACAAAATCGACCTGTCTCGGTGTTTTTTGAAAGAAGTCTGGTGTGGAACTTTCTCACCATTCTATACATAACTGAAAAACAGATAAAGATTAAGACTTGACAATAATTACCAATATTGTGGTTGAATTTCGATTTGAAACATCCTTTCAAGATTCTCCTTCTAGATATGTCTTAATTATAAACATGTATTTGTAAGGGTTAAATCGAGGGATACAATAAACTATACAGAAACTTTATACCTACCTATATAACGTATAGTTATAAGATTGCACTAGAGAGGATTATAGTGGTTTAAGATTATAGAAATAGAATATGGATATAGTAGGGTAGAACGTAAAGTAAGTTCTTTGATATATCGGATTATTAGGGACATCATTATTGAATTGATTATAATGCTTGTCATACGACTAATTAGTAACTATGAGATGTATTGTTAAATGAGAGAGCTTGATTTTAGATTTGATTTAGTTAACAAGCGAATGTGATAGATATCAGGATATCTGTTATATTCACATGTAATAATATAACAGATAATATAATAATAGGTATAGAATTGTGTTATTGTACATACCGGTTGTATTAAATTATACATATGTAATACATCTACCAAACTGTATCTATCTCTCTCTTCCTACATATATACATATTATATGCATGTAGGACGAGAGAGATAGATACAGTTTGGTAGATAGATAGGTAGAGAGTATGTCAAGTGTATTTGACGGACTTGGTATGTCTGTTAAAATACAAATCTAATTAAATTGTACATAGTAAATTTATAATAATGAAGATGTACTTACTGGAAATTGCTAGTAGGCAACTGTTAAGTTGAGAATTCAATTATATAGTAATGCTTCATTTTAATGGAATTTTAATTAATGTATCATATAAGAATTCACTTCTTACATTTAGAAAAATCCGAAAGAAAATCTGTCTGAAATGTATAGTATGTTCATCTGGATTTAGCTGGCTTAGTTTTAAAATTTGCCGTCTGTCAAGCGAAATCGTTTATAACACAAATACTCCATAACACCAGGAGCGGATTTGGTTGTAATGGCGCCCTAGGCCCACTCTGATGTGTCGCTCTAGGCCTGCTCTGTTATATGTCAGGAAATATAGTATACAGGTTGAAACATTTCATCTAGGAACGTACGAGAAACTACAAGAATTGAGACAGTTTTATAGCCTTCGTCTGGACTAAAAATACATTTGTTAGATTATCTATCCTTAAGACTGTCCTATTACCTGTAGTTTCTTTTATGTTTCTAGATGAAATGTGTTAGACGGTATATAACATTCTTATAAATACTTTTGAGTAGTAATAGTGAGAGAGCAATAAAAATTGTTTTCAACACTTCCCAAATTTTGCCGCCCCTCAAATGCGCCCTAGGCCTGGGCCTTGCGGGCCTAGGCCTAAAACCTTCACTGCGTAAGACTAAAAATAAAATAGTGCAGGTTTTTGTTCCTATCTCCAATACATGTACATTATTCTTGTTGATAATAATACAAAGATTCCGTTTTCTGACTACGTGTAGTAAGTAGTCTTTTGACACATTTATAAAATTTGAATTCGAATGTAATTTTTCTCAACAAATAATGCCAAATTTTTGTTCACAATTACACAATTTAAAAGTTAAGTCAGCCAAATCCAGATGAATATGCAATTTTTGCGTACAGTTTTGTATTCTACCAGAGACTCTAAATCGAGAGTTGACAAAAAATTAGGAAAAAAGACAGGATTTTTAGTGAATTAACACACGGGTATTCAAGCAATAAAGTACAAAAAACACAAACAAAATTTTTACACTTTTTCCAATGTTCAAACTTACTGTGGAGTTATGTAAACGTGAACTGATCAAAAAATACGTTAACGTATTCAAACGACGACTTCTTATCGCGTTGATCACGCGCTTTAACCGCAACTAACACTAAGATATGCTGCAAACGCGATTTAGTCGCAGTCTGTGCGTACGGTCTATATCTAAAGGTTTCATTTTTAATGAAGACAAAAGAAAAAATGCGAAATTCTGTTATCACAATTGCAACGAGTACGCGTAGAGAAGAACGGTAGCGTCGTATGAGCGCGCCTCTTCTCTACCGCTTCTCACTATATTGCTACGCGATGTTCACATGAGTTTGTATCGCGGTTCACGCACGTTTCTATGGG
>JAZBGY010000498.1:3693-57290 GCA_037414755.1 Lydus trimaculatus | reverse complement strand
CGTGATAATTTCAAATGCAATTGTTTCATAGCACCCTACGTTCAACTCAAATACAGCTGTATCATTTTTACCTGTAGGATTTGCTTTTCTGTAGTGACTTTTGCTGTTGAAAATAACTATAACAAACCATATATTTTCGGAATCAGAACAAGTTTGTGTTGTATCTGGAAAACGGTAAAACTTACACTAAAATAAATAAGACAGATAAAATCTGCATTAAAAACTCTATCAGAAGCAATGAGAATTTTTACAATTTTTTTTAAAGTATGCCAGATACAGAGCATTTTCAAAATAGTGGAAAAATCAAGACAATTGAATAACTCGAAAACAAAAAAACATCGCGAAAATCTGACGACACCATCTGATTACTCATAAAAAAGTAGCACGAGAATGTGCCATCAGTTATTTGGTCCGATCACTGCTTATAGGAGTTTACCTTAAATACCATCGAAAATGGACCATCCTGTACAAGACAAAGGATATAAGAGTGGTTTAGGGCAAGGTCAAACTTAGGTCCAGATTAAAAAACGAAAGCTGAACTGGGCCTTGAAGAAAGCAATTAAAACAAATGAATACAAAATAATATAAATTGAATCAGGTCCATATTTAAGAGAAATTAAATTGAGTGCTATCGGCTGTAGTGTAAGACCAATTTAAACGGCAAACTGAGTTACATATTTGAAGAGAGGATAGTCCTTCCAAACTCAAAAATAAAAAATGCAGGTCCGTATTTAAAAAAATCAAGTTGATGGTGGCCCTGAACTTCGTATAGAAAATTCGTTACCATAGAATCAAAACTAGTATGATACCAATGATAAAGTTCTTCTAGCATTTTTTGATACGTCCGTGAATGGAAGTGCTACAAGAGAAAATAGCAATTTTTGGTTTTCCTTGTATAATTCGTGAAGGGTAAGAGATATTATGAATCTGCCTTAACTATTTTCTTAATCTTCTAAATACGCAACTTTTCTTCCATTTAACCATGGTTAAATCACGATAAGAAAAACAGCCTGTATAGGACTTTGCCAGATCTTGTTTCTTAACACTAAATCAACATAAATTAATTACAAAAATGAAATAAAATTCGATTTTTTCTTTTTAAAAAAAATAAATATTGGAAAGTTAATGAGGCACTTATTATAATTAACTATTGTTTAAAAAATAATAATAATAATAAAATGGAAAGTCTTATTGAAAATCTGCACAAAACCCTGTTCAACACGAACACAGCTCAAAAAGCGTATTGAGATATAAGTCGTATTTCTACATTATTATTTTTAACACATCATTCCTTATTGATTATTACTTTGTTTCATACATCCATCTGTCTGCTTGCTTATCTTACAATTACTAGAATTTAGAAATTTTTAACAAGAATCACAATTATATATTAATTATTATTGAAAGAAAACGATTTGAGTACATCTCAACTATTTCACATTTTTATTGAAACAATAACACAGAATTTTTTTTTTAAAAAGAATAGTTGAGACGACTCGATCAGTATACGACGTTGATAATAATATAATCTACGGTTCAAAATTCAACAGATAATCTTTAAGCTGATTAGGTAGATTTAATTTGTTAATAAATAATCCTGGCCGTCTACCAAGACAATTATGTATTTTAACTCTACATATTTGTTTCAGACTTCTTGGTCTTTTATATAAATCCCTAATAATACATGTTAATGGTTCTGTCATTTTACCAGGTACTAAACTTAATTGTTGTGTATGTAATATTTTCAAACATTCAAATAATTGTTTATGTTGCATAACATAATAAAATAACATAATAATTTTTGAAAAACTCATAATAGGATCCATAATTAAATTCTCTTTACGTGATATTAACATAACATAATAATATAATATATAATTACGTTGTTTCCATATTGATTGTAAATGTAATGGATGATTTTTTATTGCTTCCGACATACTTAAACTTAAATCAGGATTTGCACCATATTGTATTAATGTTAATGTTAAATCATAAACATAATGTATATCTTTACAATCACGTACATTTTGTATCATATCCATACATGATTGTAATATATGTTGTGTACGATTACTAACACGTACATTTGGATCTAAACCATGTGTTAATAATAATATTAACAAATTTTTTATAAATTCAAAATTCAATTCTTTTTGTATATTACAATTTAATGTTATATTTTCTGATACTGTAAATACTAATACATGTAATGGTGTTAAATTTGCACGATAACTACAATTCGGATTGGCACCTTCTTTCAATAATATACGAATACAATTCAAATAGCACACCTGAAATCAAACAATAATAATAATTAAAAATACAATTGGTGGTCCAAATGACGTAGTGATTCAACATCTGCATTTTGTAGAGAAGGTACAGTAGTAAAAGTGAAGAAATTAACATTCTACGGCACTATGACGATATTGTAAAAATTGACATTCGTTTCTCCTATTTAGAGATATACAACTGTCTTTCTAATTGCACTAACTTACTTAGGTTTTCAAAACTTTAATTTCTGTCCACCAACTCTGTATAGATATGTAAATGGAAACAAAATTTAGATTTAATTATTGAAAGGCCAGGCCCGGCGTAAGTAGTTGTGCATCGCACAAAGGCGCCGAATTACGTTTTAAATCATCAAAATTAAGCACAGTTTTTTTTTTTTTATTGGTAGATCGTCTAGTACAACTCGGTATTCAACAGCCGCATAATATTGCATCAGTGTTGAGTTACAATAAAAGAGAGATCTACGATGCCTTAGTGGCACACATACATAGTGTATCAGTAGACATTTAATACGCAATTTTAATTCGTTCTGTGGCAAATGGACCCTGCTTCCGATGCCAACACCCAGCTCCAACAACAACAACAAGCACAGTTTTTTACTATTATTAGCTCTCATGTAGTGTAGGTTTTTGTCCTTCACAAAAAGTGGTTACTGTGGTAGGTACTTTTGTGACAAAAGATTTTATTTTGAGGTACAATCAATAAGGGGACGCCGAAAATCTGTGTGCACAAGGGGGCGCCTTACCTGTCAGCGCCGGTCCTGTGAAAGGCATCAAAAAACATTTGTGAAACAATATAAAAATCGTACAAACTCTTCTCTATAACACAATGATTCTTCAAATCATTTGAGAATTAATGAAACATCTGCATTTTGTAGAGAAGGCACAGTAGTAAAAGTGAAGAAATTAACATTCTACAGCACTAATTACCTCCCTACTATGACGATATTTGTAAAAGTTGACATTCATTTTTCCTATTTAGAGATATGCAACTGTCCTTCTAATTACACTAACTTACTATTGAGGTGTCATCGTACACGTTTTTAAAACTTCAATTTCTGTCCCTTTTCTATAAAATATAAACCACCAACTCTGTATAGGTACGTAAATGGAATCAAAATTTAGATTTAATTATTGAAAAGCCAGGCCCGGCGCAAGTGGTTGTGTACAAGGGCGCCAAATTACATTTTAAATCATATCAAAATTAAGTACAGTTTTTTTACTATTATCAGCTCTCATGTAGTGTAGGTTTTTGTCCTTCACAAAAAGTGGGTTACTGTGGTACATTTGTGACAAAGAATTTTATTTTGAGGCAAAATCAATAAGGGGGGCGCCGATCCTATGAAAGGCATCAAAAAGAATTTGTGAAACAATATAAAAACCGTACAAACTCTTCTCTATAACACAATGGTTCTTCAAATCATTTGAGAACTAACGAAACACAACTAAACGAATTATATTTCTCTTCTTTTGTATATAAAATCGCACTTAACAAACACATCTGCATTTTGTAGAGAAGGCACAGTAGTAAAAGTGAAGAAATTAATATTCAACAGCACTACGACGATATTTGTAAAAGTTGACATTCGTTTCTCCCATTTAGAGATATGCAACTGTCCTTCTAATTACACTAACTTACTATTGAGGTATCATCGTACACGTCCTTAAAACTTTAATTTCTGTCCCTTTTCTACAAAATGCAGATGTCGAATCACTGCTACACTTGAGCCACCAACTCTGTATAGGTACGTAAATGGAAACAAAATTTAGATTCAATTATTGAAAGGCCAGGTCCGGTGCAAGTGGTTGTGCACCGCACAACAAGGGCGCCAATTAAGTGGGGGCGCCAAATTACGTCTTAAATCATACCAAAATTAAGTACAGTTTTTGTCCTTCACAAAAAGTGGTTACTGTGGTACTTTTGTGACAAAGGATTTTATTTTGAGGCAAAATCAATAAGGGGGGCGCCGAAAATCTGTGTGCACAAGAGGGCGCCTTACCTGACAGCGCCGGTTCTGTGAAAGACATCAAAACGAAATTGTGAAACAATATAAAAATCGTACAAACTCTTTTCTATAACACAACTAAACGAATTTTATGTTTCTCTACTTTTATATATTAAATCGCGAAACACTGCTTGATAGAAAATAACAGAAGAGTTGGCTTTTACAACTCAAATCTCAACCAATTTTGAGGATTTACACAGATTCTAGTGAATTTAAAAGGACAATTGTAAAAGTTTGCACTGTAAAAATACGATAGCGATCGTTTTTACTCGTATATGTTTTATATTACGGCCAAATTTGCGCTTATTTTTTAACGAAGCGTCGCCTTATGGGGTGATAAACGCTAATGTTGTTAGTGACTATCGTCTATCGTTACAAATTATTGTCAGAGAGTCTAAGGGAAATGCTTTTGTTGAGGACTAACGTATTGTAAATTCGACGATTCTTATACAAAGCACTCACCCACCATTACAATCACCATTTTGAGCTTTCTTTCTAATATAACAATCAGGCCCATGGACTCCGAATAGCGGCAGGGGGGAGTGAAGCCTACCACTTTTAGAGACAGGTAGCTTGTGGCGGGAGAATCTTATTCTTTCTAACTGATCGTGAATTAGTGTTGCCATAGACAACCAATCGGTAAAATTCGGTAGATTGTACTACTATATAATATGTGTTAAAAAGAGGTAACTTAAGCCGGCTATTGTCTGTCCTTAAAACTTGGTGTGTACGAAATTTCACCGTTGTTTAGTATAGGAATTCGTTGGCCATGATCAGGCCCGACAAGACGGGAGGGGGGTACAGACGGTACAACTTACCGGGGCCCGGGGTAGTCTGGGGCGACCACACACCCTCTTTTTTTTTCTTAGGGGGAACAAATTTAAATTTGGGGAGCCCATATACAGTGTTGAATTCAGATATTTTTTCTTAGGGGGAACAATTTTAGATAAAATTTCATTAGAAATAAACGACATTTAGGACAAATTAAATGCACCACTATTGATAATGTATTTTGATATAAAAATAAACCTTTTCTAGGTAATCTCATTTCCAGCAAATGTGAGCTGTTTATCTTTGGGGTCCGAGAAAAATTTTTACCAGGGCCCGTCCTCACTCTCGGCGACCCTAATCACGATGACGCTAATGTAATCACCACGTTAAATATATGAAGCTATGTAAATTGGAACGCATTTATGTGCAGTACGACACGATACAGCGCACTATGGCCTTTAAAGTTTATAATTCTACAACAAATTGTATTTGATGTTGTCTATTTTAGGAAAGTAACTCGATTTTCTCAAACATCAAAGACACGTTTCTATTTAAAACATATTGTAGATGCATAACAAAGCATTTACCTTCATATTGTGAGTGAAATGATGCAATGGATCTTTATTAATTAATGGAACTAAGCATACCATTAATGGTACAGAACCATCACGACCCACCATATTAGGATCACCTTCAAGTTTTTATTTAAATAAATAAATAAATAAATAAATGAAATTTGTACAAAAATGAACAAACCTCCTTCATATAGTAACATATTAAGTAATTCATAACAAACATCCCAATCACGTACATGTCTTAAAACACATGCAACAGCTGAATTACCCATTTGATTTATTGACTGTCTTGCACCTGATTGTATTAAATATCGAACTAAATGTAATACATCCCATTTATTCCATTTATCATAACCATATTGTGCTTCTTCTAATGCATAACGTACAATTAATGCATGTAATGGTGTATTACCTAAACTATCTGGTGTATTTATTAATTCTTTACAACCATGATCTAATAATAAACGTATCGTTGATATTGTATCTTCTGCTGATTTATGAGCAACCAATAATACTACAAACACACAAAAATAATAATTATCCTTATTTTTAAATAAAAATAAAAAACATACCAACATGTAATAGAGTCATTTGTTGGGTACAAGTACGAACAGTTGTATCAGCACCGGCATTTATTAAAAGTTCTAAAAATTTACTATCATGTAATACAGCATAATGTATTGGATAATATTCATCTTTGATAACATGAATTTCATCAGAACGTTCTGTTACTAGAAATTGTGTACAACGCCAAGCACCACGTTCACATGCAGCATGTAATAATGGTTTTCTTGCACGAAATATACCATTCTATTTAAAGAAAAAAAAAACAAATTATAATAAACAATTTGATAAATTAATAAATTTTTACCCAAGGATCTTCACTTCTTTGTGCTAACATTGTTAAAATATTAACTTGATCCCCATCTAATGCATAATAGATTGCTGATTGTAATTTACTAGATGGTCGATCTCGACTATCTCTTTCCATACAATTCTCTTCTTGTTGTATAGCAGATGCTGCAATTTATTTAAATTATTAGTTTGTTTGTTTTATTTTTATTAAGAATTTTTACAATATTTGCCACGTTCTTCACAATTACTACTATGGGCACCTGGCCAACACATTCTAGCTTCAACATCAACTTTAGCACCGTGTTTCAACAATAATTCAACACATTCATCATGCCCCTTCAAACAAGCTATATGTAAAGGTAGACTACACGGGAATCGATTAACATCAGCAGCTGAATGTCGTGCTAATAACCAACGAACTAATTCAACATTATTAGCACCAACACATTTTTGTAATAAATTATAACCAGCTTCATCATGTATAACCAAAATATTTTCATTCTAAAATATACAAAAATTATTGTTTTTTTTTTAAACAATATTTGCAATTAAATCAAGCTATACTTTTGGTATTTGTTGAAGTAAACCTTCCAGTCTTTGTACACCGATTTTAGGATTTGCACGTAATGCATCGAATATTGTTTGTACTTTTTGTCTTGTTGAATCGGTTACTTTATGACCGTGTCCATTTGATAATAATGCACTGCCAGATTGGAATACTTGACTCACTGAACCGCCCATTATTATTAATTTTTTTTATGTAATAACAATAATAAAACAAACAATACAATGAAGAGATGTGTGAATTAAACAAATCTACGACAAGATTCTTCTGTAATTTTGAATAATTCAAACAATTAATTGTAATTATTTATTACATACTTTTTATGTTAAATCCATATTATTATTATTATTTTTCTATTGTTATTAATCTATAACAAGATGATTTTTAAACAACTGTCAGATTTGATTGGAATCATTATGTTAGGTTAGGTTAGATTGTAATCCGTCAATATTCCACAGCCTACTAATATATTCGTAATTGTTGTTAATATGACTGAATTATTAATTAATTTTTTTTATTATTATTCATATAGTTGAAACATTGTTTCTAATACAAATACACATTATTTAATAAATTGAAAACATTATTATTAATATTTTTATATTACGCACAATAGCAACTGCATTAATCTAAAAATCTAAATCAATATTTCTACAACACCATCTAGTTTAATATGTTCGTACTAATTTTTGATTAATAGTTCAATTTGTCGATAATAGATGGTTCACGATCACCATATCAGGGACGGACTTGTTAATAGAAACATTACTTTTTATCAAATCTCATAAATCGGTTAATAGCGGTGTGGTATGTAAATAACCAATTCTGATTGAATCCAAATTATGGAAGTTGAGGTTGTAATATAAGTTACGCTTTAGGGACGTGAAACATACGTCCTGGCCAAATCCTTCAGGTCTATAAGTTTATCATCGTTTCTCCTGAAAACTCTAGAGAAACTGGTCGACAAGTATATCAGGGACAAGGTACTGGCGGCAAAGCCACTACACCAAAACCAGTATGCCTATCAAAAGGGAAAATCCTGTGAGCTGGCCATTAGCAGGCTAGTATATAGAACGGAAAAAGCACTAGACAACCAACAGGTTGCTCTAGGAGCCTTCTTAGACATCGAAGGGGCGTTTGACAACACGTCCGCCGAATCAATCATAAAAGCTGTGGAAAGCCAGGGAACTCCTCGTCTATTAGGCGAGTGGATTGATCATGTGTTAAGAAACAGGCAGATCACCTCCTCACTAGGAAATACTGTGGTAGGGGTGTCGACTGTCAAGGGTTGTCCGCAGGGGGTGTTCTATCTCCCCTTTTGTGGAGCCTGCTGGTGTACGACCTGCTGCAGACGCTAGAAAGGATGGAATACTACGCGATAGGATACGCAGACGATCTAGCCATATTAATCAGCGGGAGGACGGGACGAACAGTGTCAGAAGTGATGCAGTCCGCCCTACATACCGTAGAAAATGGTGCTGTAAAGAGGGACTAGCGGTAAATCCAAATAAGACCTCTATAATACTACCGTTCACTCGCAAAAGAAACCTCGACTTGCAGGCACTTAAATTGAATGGACAAAATTTAAAAACATGTGTGGAGGTGAAATATCTGGGCATCGTATTAGATGCCCGATTAACCTTCAGATCACACATTGAGAAGATCTTCAATAAGGCCATGAGATCCCTATGGGCGTGCAGAAGCCTAGTTGGGAAAAAATGGGGATTACAACCGAGGCTGGTGCAGTGGGTGTATACCAAAGTTGTGATCCCAGTGATAACATACTCCGCATTGGTATGGTGGCATAGAGCTACTACCAATGTGAATATGCAGAAGCTGTGCAGGATACAGAGAATGGCCTGCATAAATATAACGGGGGCGATGTCCACCACCCCAACAGCAGCGATGGAATTAATGCTGGGACTTAGTCCCCTACACCTTGTTGTGGAGGCAGAGGCAACGGCTGCTTCTTATCGTTTGAAAACTAATGGGTTAGGAAGAGAGCCCGTGTTCAAAGGATCTCATACGGAAATCCATCGGAAAAGAGACAATATTCCTGTTCTAAGAATATTGTCTGACAGAATCAACACAGTCTATCGATTCAACAGGAACTTCAAAGTAGAAATACTAGAAGGGAAGGATTGATGGACAAGGGAGAAAACACGGATCGAGGAGGAAGCGTTTGGCACACAGACGGTTCCAAGACGACCGTGAACACAGGAATAGGGGTAGTGGGGCCCAGGCATGAGGAGGCAATTTCTCTTGCGCTGAGAAACGATTGCTCCATATTCCAAGTGGAACTAATATCCATAATGACCTGTGCATAGGTCATGTTGTGGAGGAACAATAGAAATAGACGTATCCACATCAAAACAGACAGCCAAGCAGTGCTCAGATCACTGAGGGCTGTAGAAATAAAATCCAGACTAGTGCTGGAATGCTTCGAAATACTGAAGGAGCTTGCTGAACATAACAAGGTGGTCTTGAAATGGGTGCCAGCTCATCAAGGGTTCGAAGGAAATGAAAAGGCGGACCTCTTGGCAACAGAGGCTACCAAAGCAGCTCTAATTGGACCTGGACACTCATGCGGGATCGCTTATGCGGACGCTAAAGAGGCTATAAGGGAAGAATTAGAACGAAAACACCAACTGTACTGGAAGGAATTACTAGAAATGGTCTTGTCAAAAGAATTTTTGGATTTTTCAAACCGTAGACGGTCTAAAGAACTCCTAGATTTAAATAGGAGGCAACTAAGGCAGATCACAGGACTGTATACTGATCACTGTGCACTGAGAAAGCATCTCAATAATATTAGGATTGTAAAAGACCCAACATGTAGGGCCTGTGAAGAGGAAGATGAAACTTCGCTTTACATCTTATTTATTGGAGGAAGACAATTAACCCAAGTTAGGTGTGCTGACGGGTGTACAAAAGGCCTTGTAGGCCAAGGTACAGTGGGGAATGAACCACAGCTCGTTTGTGAGGGACTGGAAGAAAAGACCCTACACAAAACAATAATAATAATAATAATAATAATAATAATAATAAGAATAATACGCTTTAGCAAAATTGTAGAATTTTAAATTATTTCCCAATATTTTTACAAATTTTGATGTAATACTGATTAAGCTGAGAAACTGGCTGAAATATTAGGACCAAAACGAATTGTCGCAGAACTCACGAGGAATCACACCGGAAAATTTAATATTGCCCCTCATATGATAAAATAAACAACAGTATACTGTGCTACGAGTAGAAAAAGTGGTTCTAATATTTTGTTATTGTCAAACAGTTATCACTTTTCGTCCAGTCGTTGTTGCTTCTTAACTTGGGATTTACTTATCCATCATTATATGAGAGTAAAAGCATCGAATGGGCGGTGGGAGATATCCAAAAATGCTTTATAATAGAACTGAATTCTACGTAATTGTATATCCTGACGAGTGACGAACCTTTTGGTAATCGATTACTGCATTTAGGAATTGTGGCCACAGATTGATAGATAGTCCTGTTTAACTTTAATAAAACCACGTCATTATTCGACCAAATTAGTAAAAATGCAAATTTCTAGATGTCTGACCCGACGATTACAGGTTTTGGAAGGTTTTCTACGAGACTTTATTAACATTTCTCCAAGTGTGCAGTTTTTAAATGAGATAATAATAAATCAAACAACTCTCAGACTACGTTGGGGTAAAACCTGAATTTGATCTTATTTTCTGACTATATTTCATCATTTTTCATCGCGTGATATTTTTGCTCGGTTTTTTTTCCAATTATGGAATTTTTGTAATCAACATGGACTTGTTTCTTTTCTATCTTTAAATCAACATAATCGAAAAATACAAAAATTCGAATTCAATGATTTTTATTACAAAATTACATAAAAAAATTACGATAACCAATGGCACAAGTGTTGTTTTGTAATTATGATTAAACAAATACTTTAAAGAATTATCGAAACAATAAGTACCTACTAGCTGGATTATTTAATACTTGGTACTTATATTGTAATTATGTATTTAAATAAAAATTGGCACCTTATTGCTAAATTTTTCCAATTATCATCAATAAACCTTAAACTATTATCAAATGATCAAAATTTATAAACGTTTCTTTGCCTCCTCCCTTAATGCAATCAAAATTGGTGATTCTTTCGAATTTGTAAATTGTTCTATATGTGTAAATGGTTGTGTTGATTGAACAATACCAGCTGGTGCCAAGAATGTCGGTGGATTACGATTCACTACAATCATTCATAAAATTAATTTATTTAATAAAAATATTAATAATTTCCAAATAATTTTACCTAATTCTTCATCATTCTCATCAACTGTTAAATCGGGTGTAGCTTCTTTATCAGGAAACTCAATAATTGTAATATTTGCTGGTGGTAGATTTGGTTCACTTTCAACAATAACAGCTTGTGTATCCGGTACATCAATAATATCATTATTATTATTGACATAATCTAATGTTATTGGTTTTGTTGGTACAGCATAAACAATTTTTACAGCAATTGGTGTTTCAACTGATACATAAGTATTAGTGGGTATTGGTGCAATAATTGCACCAATATTGATTGGTATACGTATACCACGATGTACGATTTGTACTTGTGATGGGAAGAAGACACTAGTTTTCAAACTATAAACAGTAATTGGATGATCTAAGACGATTTTTACAGCTGGTGTACATTGCATTTGTTTATCATTCTGTGTTTTGATTGTTATTATTGGATGTTTCTTCGATACACTTAGAATTTGTGCATCTGTCACCATATTCATATTGTCTTTTGACACCACCAACATTGGTACAACTATGAATTTATTTGTAAGTGAATAAGGTACTTCAGCTAAAACGTTGAGTGTTGGCAAGACATCTGGTGTTGCTAAATATGAACTTACAACAGGATCATCAACATAACTATTGGTGTAGGTTGGAAGGAATTGTGGATAATTTGGAAATTGATTACCATAATTTGGATACGGATATCGGAAAAAATTGTAATAAGGATTGTACAAATTTGGATGTGTGATTACTGATGATAACGATAGAACCACCAATGTTGTCACAATCTAAAAATAAACAACAATTACAACAAATTCAACCTGATTATTATCTCAACAATACTAGAAAATTTACATAATTGATTCATTATAACGGTGAATAGTTGTCAACTATTTCAATATAAACATTTACCTATCATTAACGATAACAATAAAAAAAAAACAACTTGATCGATTTATAGTTAATTATAATATTTTTATTAAACCAAAATTATCAAGATTGGTCAATGTTCAAAAACAATACATCGATGTTATTTTATTTTAATACATTTTTTACGACCTTTCCAGCGTACAAATTTCTTTTCCGTAAAAAACAAGGACGTTAGTTCAGACTGAATTTCCTGAATTGACAAGGCCATAATTCTTGTTAAAATAATGCAATTGTTGGTAATGGAAAAATGTTGAGAATTATCAAAAAATCTTGTAGTTTCAGTCAAACAAACAAATCAACCAAAAACCAGTTGTTGATCAAAAATCTTGGTTAATTTAATGAAGGAATTTTTTCTTCAATTTTTATTTTTCAGAAGATTTAATCACTTAATAGAGTGGACTAGATTAGAGTATTGTTTTTGTAACCGGTCCTCTTACAATGTTTATTTAATAAATATAACTGTATTATGGAAAAACCATAAGTTCTTTTTTCATTTATAGATACAGTGATGTTTTATTTACTACAAAATAACGGCAAATTGTTATGAAATTTTGATTTATAAATCTTCCGAAATCATTAACAAACCAAGAATAAATTAAAGTTGTTTTATTTGCTATTTTTATAGAAATAAAATAGCAATTTTAACAAAACAGTCAATCATTTCAACAATTCTAGTGATCATGGGGTGATTTTTAATTGGAAACTCTACGACTAGGCGATTAACAAATTTATAGTTAACCAAATTCGACTTGACTTCTGTGTGTTTACAGTAGAGCGACTAGAAGATACGTCAAAGCCAAGTCAATGAATTAAACTTGGTTCATTGTACAGTCAGTTTCGCTAATAATATTTACTTGTTTTCAGTTCTACAAAGCTGTAAGCAATCAAGAAATGAAACATCTTGACAGCGGCAATAATGATTACAGAAGATCTTGTTTGATGAGCGTTTTTCTTAATAATAGTAATAATAATAATAAAATAATGGAATAGCTATTATAAACAAAAAAGATAAATGTAGGAAAAGGTTGATGGTCGACACTGACATTGGCGGCTAACCATGAACCTGGCAATTTTCTCTCTTTATATGCATTTATCGTAACAACAAAAAAACTGTACATTTGTTGAAAGACTTTGGTGTTTTATTTAGTGAAAGTGGGCGCCCATCGTAGGCGATCTTAGCGGTCCAACAAATATGTAGCCTGTGATGTAAGAGGCAATCTTTTTTATTTGATTTATAGTATTGACTTGATTAAATTGAGTCAATTATATTTTTTAATCATCAAGGTTTTTTTTATAATAAGGAGTTTGGTCGTTGACCTGTTAAAACCAACTAACTAACAAATTACACAGTTCGATCAAGATCAGTGACGATAGAAAAACATGAAAGAAATCGTTTTTATCTGGTTATTCGGTTTGATTTCAGCCGTTAATTATGTGGATTGATTAAAATATAAAAAAGAAATGTTGATGTAGAATACTGAAAGAATTGGCCGAAATAACGTTTTTTAGTATGCATAGCACAAAAAAATTCCTGCCACTTTTAAACTCGATTCATATTGTTTGATGATAATAACTGTACGTGTATGGGTGATGAATACCGGCCTTAATCGTATATTGGGAATTCCTAGAATAATTTTCTGATAGGTGTTACTGAAACTTTTGAAGGCTAATTTAAGCCTCCTCTTTATTAAAACAAGAATTTCGCCTAATTAAAAACGATAATTAAAAAAATATCTAATCAATCTTTAATCTACAACTATCGACAAAAAATTAATTTAAAAATGTGTAATTTTCCCTAATTATTTCAAAACACTTACATTATGCTTCATATCGGTTTTAAATTATAATTTATTGGTAAACAGTGACCACTTAACACTCCGGTTAACTACCAGAACTGAGAATTTGTGATTCCATTTCTGTGGATTTATACGGAGCGACCACCAGAAAACCAACGAGTCCACACCCCACTCAATGGTCATTTACCGAAATGCAATAACAGAATCTAATATTCTCGTATTATTATTTTTTCGATTATTTTCTTTTATTTTACACAAAAAATTTTTGATTTCAAATTAAAATTTATTTCTAGGAATCTTCTTCTAGGTCAAGAAATTTTCAAGATAACGGTCATTCCTAACAACAGTAGCATTAATTTGATTGATTGATGATTAATATTTGATTATGTTTAGTATGAGTTTATTAAATCACAACAACTTTCCCATTTTGATGCTTCAAATAAACAATAACCTTGTTAGGTCTTTCACAGCAACAACAATAACAATAAAAAATAAATTACATTTTTTTGTTTAACTTCAAACACTTGTTGTGGATGTAATTACTATCAAAATTGATATAATAACGATTAGTCATAACTTAATAGTTGATATTTACGTAAAATATTACTCGTGGACTAGTTCATTAACTCTACAACCGACAAATCGAATTTTGCACACCTGTTGGATTTCGCAAAACAAAAACAGATAGTTTATTAACATTTTTTTGGTTTAAAATATCTATGAATATTCACTAGAATCAAGAAATTTTATAATAAAAGGATTTTCAGGCAGATTTCCAGCTTGATCTACCGTTGAAGTCTCCATGCTATTTCATATAGTTCACGCATATTTGATGAATTTTGGAAAGAATCGACCAATAATAATAAATATAATAGTCCAAATTCGATTAATTTGTGAATATTTACCTGTTTAAATGCATCGGGAAAAACTTGTAATATTAATTAATGACTGAAACAACTAATCAGCATAACAAACAATTTTATGTATTTCATGTGTTTTTATTAGTCAGTTTTTGTCGTAAAGTTGAAGGCTTTTTAATTTATTGGAGATAAATATATTCCACACCTGCTTTAATATGAAATTGTTTACAAAATACAATCCATCTTAAGATTAGTTTATTAAAATTCAATAAAATCAAAGTCACACACATATAGTTGATAAGTGAATTCAATCGGTGTTATTGTCTAGACAACAACACTGTTTTCCTGTTGACATTTCGTTGTTGTTGTTGCTGGTGTTCCACAATTTTTGATCTAGTTCACCCTGTTTACCTTAGATTATCAAACAAATTGTCAAATGAAACACAACAGGATCAGCATCTTTATGAATAATTGTCAATTATTTCATGCTGCTATTAAAGAAACTTAATTCATTTGGATGAATTAAAAAACAACATAAATCTTCCATGATAATTAGTGATGTTGTCAAAACAAACAGATGATTATAGTCGAATCTGGTTTTAAAACTTGAATTATAACCAATATCAAGATTAAATTTCAAATCATGACAGGATTATCCATGAATCTCTTAAGATTGGTAGTGGAGTTAAAAGCTAAAAGTTGAAATTTATGTTTTTTTCACAATATATTTATTGTTTTCTTTATCGTCCACTGTAACCGGATATTTTGGCATTTTCAGTAAAGACCTGAAGAGACCAATTTACAAAAAAAAAATTGTGTTAAACCACATACAGTTCAACAACCCTATTCACCTACGTTATTACGTAGAACAATAGTTGAAAGAAAAATGAATCTAGGACTATATAGTCTGCGGAAAAACCTCAAATTTCTGACTCATAACCGGTACAATTACAGAATTGTGTTGAAGAATAGAATACTCCATACTTTTAAGGTAAGTATGCGATCATGAGATCTACCATATTAGTATTTTGATAAACATAACTGATAAGAGATTATGAAAAAATACGGCTGATACGAACAGGATGTTAATGTGCCATTTTAGAAGCCTTGAGAGTTAATTTAATTAATCTGTTTTCTGTTTTTGGGACTCATCGTTAACAACAAAAAAACTAGATGTTTTCTAAATTTATTTGTTATAAAAAATAAAGTAATAAAATCTATATTTTGCAATAAATGTTAATCTCTGGAATTCTCCTCCATTTGGTTATCATCCGGATTTGAATTATCTTGTATTAGATTCATTCCAGGATGTATATCAATCATATGTCTTGATTTTAAATGTCTATCTAGATCTCTACGTCTTACTAGAACTTTTCCACACAAGTCACACCTGGAACAATCCAGAAATTTAGAGCACACTGATATGTAATCATAGATCTCTGAAAAAACGACTTTGACCCTGTTCAGAAACGGCGGAAACCGCGCGGTTTTCGAGGCTGATCCAATTTACATTACCACACTTGTCCGCACGGACCGAGGATCCGCAAATTAACCGCAGGAAAACAGATTCGCGCAGACACCGCGCAGTTGTATTTCTATTCAGTTGCAAGACTGACTGAAATGTAGCTTCGATGGCGCTTGTATATCCGCGCGGTTACCGCCGTGTCTCAATAGCGATCAATTTTCATGCGATCCCAACCGCGCGGTTTGAACCGCACGCACGGATTCCGTCGTGTCTGAACAGGGTCTTTCTCTTAGAAATTATCGCTTAAAGTCAGAGATCTGTGATTGAAACTCACCTATACGGCGTATTCCCTTCAGCATGCAATCGTACATGTTTGTTTAGATTACTAGGATCACCGAACGGTCGCAAACAAAATTTACATTTCAACGGTTTATAACCTGTATGTGTCCGAATATGGATTTTTAAACCGTATTTTCTTGAATAACATTTACCACAATATAAACAAATATGTCCCTGTTTTGATTTACCTAAACTACTGACTAATGTTTCAATATGTGCTTCATTTTCACTAAATTGCTGTTGTTGTTGTTGTTGTATTTGATAGTTTTGTACTAAATTAAAATTCGGCCATAATTGTGCATTTTCTAAATCAGTCGATTCCGATTTTTTAAACGGTTTAAACGCTGATAATTCACTATTATAAGGTCGGTACAAATCTTTCGATATTTCCGTACTAGTTGAAACTGATAGATCTATAGCGTTCCGTTGACGGATTAATTGTGGTTCTGGTGATAATTTAAAATCAAAATTTTCCTCTTTTATCAACGATTTCAAAGGATTTTCGTGACGTAATGATGATGATAAATTCTCCCATAATGATACAATCGAATATCGTCCACAGGATAACGAAATATGAAGTTTTAATGGATTTGGTGATTCATATAAAGCTGAACATTTCGTACAAACATACTTTTTCTGACCTGTAATTACAAGTGGAATAAAATTAATTGTTATTGATTTTGTTTGTTTTTAATGAGAAAACTAATTTCGCAGCCGGTAGGATTCGAACCTACGCTCCCAAAGGGAATCTGATTTCGAGTCAGACGCCTTAACCACTCGGCCACGACTGCTGATAATACTTTATCCTATCACACTGATAAAGATTAATTGATAGTACCTTGGATATTAGCAGGAATTAAGAAAGCGATTTGTAGAATTGCTAGAAGTTCTTCAGAGAACCACAGCAACAACTCTTGTCCTGCCTCAATTGGTTTCACAGCTTGTAAAATTAGACTAGGTTTCTCCGCTGATTCTGTAGTACTACTACTACTTGTTGGTTTTTGTAATGATTGTAATTTTAATTGTACATTGTAACTATGACAGTCATCAGATAGCCTTAAAGCTCTAATCCAATGTATATTTTCACACCAAATTTCTTTTGATTTACTCTCCAATTCAATCATTCCAAACATATTCGTTTTGGCTGAAATCTTTCAAAACTTGTTCATGAAAATTTCACGATTTCAATAGAAAATCTAGAACTTACTTGTACTACATCTGGTTGACCTAATAATCGTTCAGTTTCAATATGTTCAGTTTTTGCACCTTCTGGAATACGTGTAGCAGCAATCACTTTTCCAGGTACTAAAAGTTTCGATGATCCCGTTACGTAACTGCTAATTGTTTCCGAACTATTATTATTATTATAATTTTTTAATGTGAAACTTTGTGGAATTATAGAGAACATTATTATTTATTTTGATTTTTAATCGAATTTTTGTTAATTGACATACAAAGCTCATGTGATTTAATTATTAGAACAGGTCGACGGACTGGTAATTGTTTGATAGTTGAAATTAAACTAAATTATAAAAATGTATGATCGATGTAATAGAATTATTTAGTCGTCTATGGTTAGGGACTGGTCATTGTGGTAACACCCCTTGAATACAGCATCCCCTTGTATAGGCGGAGGAGGCGGATGAATTTGGGGTGGAGCCGATCTCCTCTATAATTCAGAAATAACCAATAATTGTTGCACATTCTTATAATAAAATATTTTAGATTTATTTAAACAATTTTCACAATTCTCTTATTGTTAGAAGAAATTAATTGGTACCTGAATTTCACAAGTAGATAAGAAGCAATACGTCAGGATTTACTACTTTTGATAAGAGTTGTTCTACATTAAACCTGTGGTATTTTTGTTGCAAAAAAAATGCAGCTGTTAATGTTTGTGTTCTATCGAGTTACACAGTTCTCCCTTCATTTCTATGTTAATGTAAGTTTAATGTTTGGTGGGTGCACTTGTCGCCTTTTCTGGTTTTAGGGGTGGAGTTTTGCAATACGTTCAGTTCATTTGATATGGTAGATTTTCCATGAACGATGACGGAACTTTAATATTTTCAACAATCTAATCAAATATTCAATAAATGGTTTATTAGCAAAAACTGAAGAATACATAGAAAGTTAAAGCCGCTACTTGAGAGAGTCGTAATAGAATCTTTGGGATAGGTTTATTCGGAATTTTAAGAAAGATTAGCTGTTTTTAGGAGTATAGCGCTATGTGAGTGCATGTATTTAAAGTGAATTGTAAAAGGATGGCTCTAGGGCCGTGCAAATGGGTGGTGTAACAGGTGCGCCGCATCCGGGCCCAAAAATCACCCACGAACTGAACTATAAAATCTTTACTTATTGATTTTAATTGTTTCTAAGATGTATATATAATTTGAGTAAGGGTCCCCATCTGTATCTTCACACCCTGGCCCTTGAATATATTTACACGCCCTGCGGATGGCTTCAAAAGGGACATTTTTCAAGTCTCTTCGACTTCGAGATGTTATGTACAGGAAAGAGACACAAATTGGCAGTGCGCCAAGAAGTACAAACATTATACAGTTAAAAGCTAAACAATAGAACAAATAATTATGCAGCAGAGTATTCGTTCGTTGGTTAGCAGAGAAAAGAGGCGCAGTAAAGACTCTGTGATCAGTCGCTGATTTGGTTGTGATGCCACCCTAGACCCGCTTTGATGTGCCGCCCTTCTTATGTCAAGAAATACATACAGGTTGAGACAGTTCATCTAGAAACATAGCAGAAACTACAAGAACCGAGACAGTTTTATTTGGATTGAAAAGAGCTGGCTGGTGGAATCCTTATAACATTACCCACCCTCAAGAGGGTCCTATGTTCCTAGATGAAATGTCTCGATCTGTATACAGGTTGATAGAGGTTGAGACATTTCTTAGGAACGTAGGAGAAACTACAAGAATCGAGATAGTCTTATAGCTTTCGTCGAGATAGCTAGTAGAATATTTGTAAGATTACCTACGCTTAAGACTGTTCTATTACTTGTAGTTTCTATATTCCTAGATGAAATGTTACATTTCTTATAAACATTACTGATTAGCACCAGTGAGAGAAAAATCAATAAAAATTGTTCTCATAGACAGAGAACTCATTCAATTTTGAACTTTTAACGCTTTCCAAATTTCTGTCGTTTTTCAAATTTTAGTCACATCCAAAATTTTGCCACCCTTGACCCAGGTCTTAGCCTAAGTCCTTCACTGTCACTAAAGGTACGAAGCTACTTTGAAGGCTTTCACTAGAGGAAACTTTGCAAGAATTGGTGGTACAATGGAGAAGGAAACTATTTGGATGAAGTGTTAGCGAGTGGTGAGTTGTCTTACCATTAGGATTTCTTTATTTAATATTAATTTTTAACAAATTTGTTATTACTACAATTGTAATATGACAATAATATCATGTGGTATTAATAATAGAATAGAATATTATTATTCTATTGTATATTGAATATATGTGCTGATCACACTTGCCTTTGTAATTCACCCCCATATTAAATGTTCATTTAGCCACACTTCATGCCACTAACTAAAATATATACCTACCCCTACTCTTTAAAAATATCATCCCCCTTTCCACTCTCTTATTTAGGTACATATAGTTGTAGTTGTAACTAGTTCAAGCTCGATTGATTTCTAATTTTAATCTTTAATGCGATTTATAATAGAAGAGACCTAACAGCTTGCATGTATATAGATGGATTAAATTCTATGTTTGTCTTTGCGATTTCTATTTGATCCTATTTATTACCATTACAACTTCATCAATCTGAATTAATAAAAAAATTGAAACTAGATAGAAACATTTTTTTTTCCTCTCTAAACCGAACTATTTAGATTTTTGTAAGATTCTTATCATAGATTTGATTAGTATCACTACCCCCTATCTAGATATGGTGGTAGTTGTTGAATATTATTCAATTAAATAAATCTCTATCTCACTTGAAGGTCAGTAAGGCATAAAGATATCACAAAAATGATAAAACTTACACCTGTAGTTTCCTATATCTATCTAGTTGTGGAAATAAGAGGAGGGTGCTTACATCTGGCATCTGTCAACAATTCAAACACAAACAAGACTAATGGTAATATCAGTTAATATCACCCTCTTTTCAAAATCAATAATACACATTGGACCATTGGGGCGTTTGGAAAGTTGTTGCCAAAAAGTGGTCTGGGAATTTGGCACGTGTCAGGGAAATTTAGCACGTGTTGGTAACATTGCAAGGTGGTATGTATAACACCATTTAAACGACAAGTGTAAGATTATCGAGTAAAGACAGAAAGAACAAATAGTTGTTTTATTTTACAATAAATCAAAAATTCTTTATTAAATAAACCATGAACACAAGATATTTTTTGGTAAACCCACACAGCAATAGTAGACAGATAAGTACAATTATAATTTTAATCAATAAATTAAAAAAAAAAAAACATCACAAATAATAGAGATTCAGTCAGTACCGAAATATTTCTGCCCGAAATGATTTGGAGCAACTGGATGTACTTCTGATGTCAACATTTGAAGCTGTAATCATATTTAATCAGAAACACAACATATTCATCTCCCAATACTACCTTTGGAAATGATTCTAAAACAGTTTGTACAGCAACTGGTGTACAAAATAAATTACTAACAATAATACTATCTTCTTTAACTTTATGTTCTTTTAAAACTGTAACAGCTTTACTAACAGTATTTCCAGTCGACATAATCGGATACATCAACAACACCTTTAAATTATCATCGTGTTAGTAGAATCAACAATTTTATTGATACAAACAGTCTTACATGTCTTTGTGAGATATCTTCAGGAAATCGAGCATAAACTACTCTAGCTTCATGTGTATCAGCATCTGATTCGATTAAAATCTTCCCAATACGAATACTTCTACAACAATCTCTTAAACCTTGTTCCATTGCTTCACCGGAACGTACAATCGATACACCACAATTACCAGATTTATATTTCAAACCATTATATGTTGTATTTGTTGGTGTTACAACTTTACAATCAGTAAATGGTAATTGATTTAAACTTTCTTCAATTACTAAACGTATTAAACGATCAGCTGAAAATTTAAAATCACTACGTGATGTTTCACGATCTCTTAATATTGTTTGTAATTCTTTTATTTGATTGTTACAATCGAGAATTTTCAAATTTTTATATTGTTTGGTAAATTCAATACCAATTGATAGATCTGGCTCCTGATTACCCATAGTCTCTTTAAATTTTTGACAACGTAAAGTGAGGTTATAACAAATCTAACAATTTTATCAATAATTGTTATAATTTATGCAAAAAATTATTCTAAAACTAATTAATAAACTAATAATTACCATTTAAAGTTAATCTGTAAGTACTTACATCAATTATTATGGTAAATTAACGCTGTTTAAATGTTGTAAAATGAAAGTGAGGTTATGGCACGTGTCAATTTATGATTCCTAAATGTCGCGCAATCACCGCGGGGATTTTAAAATTCTTTAAAATGGGTCGTACTAGAAGAAAACGCCACAAAAAGACCACAATACCATCATATACCTGTTTATATAACGAACCAACTGTAATAAATTTACGCAAATTTATGTCCCATAACGGTTGGATTAATGCAACAAATCTAAAAATTTACAATTTTCCTGAAACAGGTCGTGGAGTTTCATCAACGAAATCATTCAAATCTAATGATACACTCATCACAATTCCGTACAATTTAATGATAACATTTACAACAATACAATCATTAGAAATCGATAAATTTGTAATACCAGGTGTAAAATTAACAATTCACGATTTTCTTGCATTATTTTTAATTGTTGAACAACAGAACAAAAATGATTCGAAATGGCGGTATTATATAGAATCTTTACCATCAAAACTACCACCATTGCCATGGTTTTTACCTATCGAACAAATTAATTTACTTCCGTCCGAACTAGGGGCGAATATAATGAAAACACGAAGATTATTTGAAGAAAGTTGGAACCGTATCCAGAAATCAATACAAAAAGGAAATGTAGCGTGTATACTGGACATGGATTTATTTTTATGGGCTTATACTATGGTCAATACTAGAGTTGTTTATGTCGACCCGTGTATAGTCCGCAAATTATGTATTGTTGAAACTATTGATAATGTTTTATCAGATGAACCTTGTATGGCTCTTTGTCCATATTTAGATATGTTTAATCATAGTCACGAAACTGATACAAATGCTGAAATTGTTTTTGAAAAACATGAATATTTCTATCAATTAATCACATTAACTGAAACTAGAAAATATCAGCAAGTTTTCATATCGTATGGTAATCATGATAATTTTAAATTACTTGTAGAATATGGATTTTTCTTGCCGGAAAATCGTTATGATTCAATCAATTTTACAAAAAATGAAATTATTAATAGTTTAGATCGAAAATTAAACAATTTCCAATACAAATTTCTAATCGAACACAAATTAGACGATAGTTCTTTGTTGTATTTGAACAAATCTGGTGTTTCTTTCAATTTGAAAGCATTTCTGTTCGTTTGTTCGAGTGAGGAAAGAAAATTAGCATCCATTATTTATGGTGATTCATATCCAGAGAATTTTCAGGAAATTGTTAGAAACTACTGTAAAAAATTGCTCGATTATAAACTAATTTCGATTAAAAATACTTTGAAAATGTTGGAACAAGTCGGAAATTGTTCTGAAAGTTTGCAACTAATCTGTCAGTTTTTGTGGTATCGAAAAAGTTTCATCGAATCTTTATATAGTGTTTTATGAATAAAATCACTTATTCACACAGTCATTTATACACAAGCCATCAATTTTCTCATTATTGATGACCATTACAAGTTCATCGAACTGAATTAGGCATTATTGTTAGAGCAGATCTGTTGATAAGTTAATGTTATTTTGATAACAAGAAATAATTCAAAATCGAATAAATAAACAATAGATTTATTGATTTCAACATGTACAATAGTATTATTTATTATAAATAGGTAATAATGTAACGTAGAAACAATTTTGTGTACAGACGTGCCTTAATAAAATCGAAAAATTGAATTTCTTCTAATTGTATTCTTTTCCTGTAAACAAAAAAATATAGACAGATTTAAATAACAATACCATCCACAATTAATTTCAATGTTATCAAATGCCAATCCAAATTAAAACCAACCCAGTTTGAAGAATTCAATAAAAATAAAACCCTCAACTATCAAACGGGGCATGAATGTTTTCAAATCAGATCAAGATAGAGAGGGTGGATTGTATATGGATCACCACACACACAAAAACCACACTGCTTATAGTAATGGTGTGGTACACAATTTGGGGTTGGTTTTTGATTTGATATTAAAATGGGGTGGCGATTAGATGCGCCTACACACAGGTGTCCATCCCAATATCCCACCCTTAGAAATAACAACAACAAAAAAAAGAAAACAAAATCTATATGTAATTTAAGCAAAAATATTGGCAACTGCTGGTTGAATAGAGAAACACTTGCTTCGTAAATAAGTCGTCACGGTTTCAGGGTAGAGAATCGATTATATAAATGATGACGTTATTGTGGTTTAATGTGTTTTGAATGTAAGTTGATTAAATTAGACACTTACTATTGTTCAATTTGATCGTTTTGTAAATCTGTTAAATCTTCATGTGTTGGTTGTTCTTCATCACTTTCCTCACTAACTCTGGGTGTTGCGTTCAATGCCCGATAGATTTCTGCTCTATTCTCCAATATCTCTTTAACAATATCTAGGAACGATAAAATTGTGATTTAATAGGTTTTATTTATGGATAAAATCACGATATTTACCTGTAAGCACATCTCGACTGCTAACCATTTCAGTAAGTTCATTCGTGACTTCTTTCATCAACCAAGGCATGAATGAATCATCAACATCTAAAATAAAACAAGACAATTATCCAATAATTTTATTATTAAATTTGAATTAACACAACCTCCTTTTATGCTATCGATTAGGAAACCTTCTGCTTCTAAACCTTCAAGTACTGATGGTAATAATTCAGCCATATATCCTTGCATTAAAACAGCCGCCGATATACGTTCTTCTAATTCCTTCTGTTTTGCTAAACCATCTTCATGATCAGTTAATCGACGTTCTTTCTCACGATTCAATCGTTTTTCACGTTCTTCTAATCGTTGAACTTCTGCCGCTTCAGCTGCACGTATTTCTAAGAATTTACGTTGTTGTTCACGTAACGTTGCTAATTCTTCCTCTTCTAACACTTCAATCAAAGCTTGTTCGATAGTTTTACCAACAAGTACTTCCAAAATCGGTTGTACTTCCATATCGAAATCGAACAACTAAATCGAATTTGTTTTTGATTAATTTACCGAATTGTACGAAAATTTCCCAACTTACTTCACCCGGATAGATTTGTGTTTCTATATCAATGCCTGATTTAACCGGAATATATAACGGTGAAACAGGACGTTCTAGGAATAGATCAGTTTGTGTACAAATATTCTCAACTGGTGGATGTTCCCATATTTCTTCTAAATATAAATCAGTTTGTACTGGTTCATGTTTACGTCCAGGTACTGGTGGTGGTGATTTTATACGTAATTCAGCCGCTTTGACTTGTTGACTTTTAGCTTTTCGACGAGCAATTGCTCGTCGTCGAGCTTCAGTAGCACGAGCTGCAGCCGATTCTCCATCACCCTAATATCGAAAAAATAAGACAAAACAAATCAAAAAACGATTCTAATTGTAAATTTTTTAAATTGTAAAAGTGTATTTACATTTCTGTAACTGGAAATTAATCAACTAATTAATAAAGCAAGGCAATCGTGCACCAAGGCTTTTAACTATCAAGAAATTGTGGCGATACATACCAGATTGTGGGACAGTAGTTTAGCGTATGCGAAATTCGGATTCCATTTAGGCTGCGTTATAATTATTTTAAGTAAGAATAGATGCGAAATTTCAACAGGACCGGCTTGATTCAATAACAAACCGTTCCCGTATATTTTTAATTTATCAAATTTGTATCTCGAATAATTTAGGTATCCTTCAATTGTCTATCGACAGACATGGATTTCATTAATAAACTATGATTTGATATATTGATCTCTCCTTGTCAATGATTTGACTTTCATTCAAAAATAACGTTTTTATTAAATAAATAGAAAAAAGAAACTCACTAAATGACTTGAATTCGATGAGAAATTGCTGCCTCTGTGGACTCTTCTATCGTACATCAAATTTGCATAAGATGGTAGTGGTGCAGGTTGAGATCTACCAAAATTAAAGCCACAAATTATAATATTTGAAACTATAATTATATTGTTAAGATAGAAAAAATTAACGAGCTTTGTTTGGAAAACATTTCCATTGTCAAGGCTGAATAAATTTTGCACACGCAACTGTTTTAATTAGATATTTTAATGAATTTTGATCCTGCTGACAGTATTTATTATGATTATTGAACGATAATAAATTCAAAACAACCTACAATTAGATTATTCATAGAAATATTAAAGTTTCTATTTGAAAAAAATGAAATAAAACTAATATAATTGTAAAATTGCGTGCGTGACTTTATTCGCAGTAATACTGCATTATTACCAATTGCTGTATAATTTAAAATTTACAAGAGTCCTATTATAGTGTTTCTATTGATCTTATAAAGGTGAATTTAATGAATAAATAATAATAATAATAAAAATTGAGTTGTTAACAGAAAAACGCAGTCGGTAGGATTCGAACCTACGCTCCCAGAGGGAATCTGATTTCTAGTCAGACGCCTTAACCGCTCGGCCACGACTGCTTAATATTCCTGAAAATTTCCTGAAATCACAACGATTTACCCAGAAATTCTTAAAAAATTATACCAATTTTGCTGTTTGACTAATAATAGGGTGCGAAAGAAAGAAAGAAGATTTGAGGACAATCCTCTAGAGCAGTTCGAAAAAATATCAGCCTCAGCCAGGATTCGAACCCGGGTCGCCCATTGCTTTCGTCGCATGTGGGTATACAACGAGAGACCCGAGTTCGAATCCTGGTTGAGGGTGACATTTTTTCGAACTGCTCTAGAGGATCTTTCGTTCTCTAATTTACCTTCATGGGAATATTTAAGTTCATAATAATCGGGTTATTTATAGTTGATGATTTGAAAAATAATTGTTGATTATTATCGTTAATCGATAATGGTTGATTTATTACGTTCAATTGTTCTATCTATAGGTATTCCAAGGTAATTTCAGTATAGTAAAAGTAAATACTGAAAATCAAAGTGGAATCAAAATTGTAAAATTGCGACCTGAAAATTTTATGCAACTTTCAGAACTAAGCGGTGTGGTTTTTCAGAAGTAATAGAAACTTAAAAGAGTTGATTTCTTATCATTAAACATAATTTTCGAATGTAGAAGGAAACGCTAGATGAAATCAACAAAGAAAAAGAAGAAGAGAAAGGGGAAAAACAAATAATGAATAAACTTATAGTCGGTCGATACTGTGTGTTTGTTTTCAAAGAAAATTAGAGATGAAGATATAGACTCCCTGAGAATACACTTTCTCTTAAACCTTCTACACTACGACTTCAATGCTTTATCAAACATTTGATAATGAAGCAAACATTGAAGTTTTTCAGCAATTAAGAAGTCAACATATCTGAAAGTTGAGATTAGATGAAAGAGTTTTCAATTTTCAGTGGACAAGTTTGGCCTGAAAAGTCTGTTATCAATCTACAACATAGTATGTGGGTGTTTGACTTTTAAACTAGGTTAAAACGACCTATATTTGAATAAAATTTATCATAACCCAGATCTGGCATTTCGTGTAAAATAGAAACAACTCACTTTTTATCATTAATATTACAATAAACATCATCATTTTCATCAGTCTTCAATCCTGTAACAGATCCAATAATAGATGCTGCAGCTTTTGCAGCAGCTTCACATTTTGTTTTATGAACATTCTTCACAATTATTCTATTTAATACTCTTGGTTGACTAGAATAAGCATACAATTTCTTTTCCTCTTTTTTGGTTTCATCGATTTTAATACCGATTAATGAAGCAATCTCTGGTGGTGGTTCCAAAAATTCACCCTTTTTCACAGTGGTCACGAACGGTTTTTTACCAATTTCTTTGTCAATTTTTTTGTTAGATTGTTGTTGTTGGCGTTCCTCTTTTTGAAGTTTTCTCAATTTAGCATCCAGTGTTTTTGTAAATTTCGTATCGATTTGATCTTGAATTTTGATTTTCGTTGCACTATTCGTATGATGTAAATTATTATAAGAAGCACTATAATTCTTTCGGAGATTTATATTATTTTTCTCTTGATTTTGATTGATATAACCATTAGATTTTGTAAATGATTTATGTTTGTTTTCTTCCAAATTTGTTAATTCAATACGTCGTGTTGGATAAACAATACCATTTGGTTTTGGTTTTTGATTATTATCACGACCGAATGGTTTTACTAATGCTTCATTAATTAGATTTATTGGTAAATTGTCTTGATTTAATATTTGAAATGCTACATCATCATCTATTTCATCTGATGACATTGAAATTACTGGAGGCATTGCTATATCTGTCATTGCTTTATTTTCATTTCATGTTCAATTTTTTTTTTTTTTTGTTAAATAATTAAACAATAAGAAAACTTAAAATCAATTTCCCGGTATCCTTCAATAATGTTGTTGACAAATAATTAATAACAAATAATCAATAATTTTAATTTTCTTTAATAAAAGCGCGACTATATCGATTAGAATTTAGAAAGATTAAAAATGTAAGAATGTTGTAATTGTTGTATCACTTGAATCACATAACTGATCATCAATACACCATGTGTGCAAATAGATAGTAAAGCGTCGCGACGCTTGATGGTATTCCTTGACCACTTTCTAGTAACTGACCGTTGTCCATCTATTACCCAACGCCTTGGTGACGGTAGCGCATGGCTATTATAAATATTACAGTCTTGTGGAAAACTATCGAAGACATTGATGGGGTGATCTATTGTCGATGGGTTGCGTTAAAAATAATTTCTACCATTATCGATCTGGTTAATATACAATTTGCTAAAAATATCAAATATTTCAATAGCTTTATTGAAGCGCTTTTCCTACTGAAACTATTCAAACGACTGCTATTTTATTGAAATTTCAGCGGTATTATCGATATTTTACAACATTAAAAAAGCTTTTGTTTCAAATGTCCATCTCTAGACGTTAGCGTGACGCTGGAAAGTCCGCAACAACATAAGCTATCAATTTGCATATCTGTCGGTCATCAGTGATTACTTTTATACTTAATATAACCCTGCTGAAGGTCAAGGATAGAACAAACAACCCCTTGAAAGGACGTTTCTATGAAAATTATACTTGAAACAGAACATACAAAAAACCAAGTCTATATTTATTCATCGTTTACGATTTTAGTTAATTAGAAATTACTGATTGTCAATTAGATTCCAATTATAATAACAAGTAAGCAAAGTAAAGTAAAATTTCCTGTTTCAACGGGTGACTTTGTGTATTATTCACAAAATAGTCAATTGTTAATGACAATTTACGTCAGAAATTGTGTGATGTTGCTAGTTGGAATTTTCCGGTTGACCTGTATAAAATGAACCGTAATACCCTCTTCCAAACATTGATTAATTTTTTTTTCTTCTTTTCGTATGTCTAACCTGATCATTTTATAAATAATAATCATTAATGTTTTTCAAACATTATTACAAAAAAAGTATCGTTTGTCTACATAAAAGTTCAACAATAATCGAAATAATTGCTTTATCTAGACGTCTTTCTGGGACAAAAATACACAAATTGAGATACGCCCACATCATCAACTCGTGCATCGTGGATAATCAGCTGTAACGACGTATGAATCTCTATTGGCTAATATGAAACCGCCGTCCGACTAACCGGACATCGGTAAAAGTCGGGCATGTGTATTTTTGATCCAGAAAGACCTCTAGTAATTGAAGATACAAAGATCATTAATAATGTTTAACACGAATTTGTTGTTTTTACTATATCTATCTTTATTTTCCGATAGCTTCACCTTCAACTATTTTTTCCAACAAATTTATTAATAATTCATGCGTCCGTTTATAAAATTAGCGCTTGTTATATTTGTTAGAATCGATAATGATTCAAGTCTCCAAATAAGAGGGTGAATGTACTTTTCTTATTAATACAAAGGTCAATATGGGGGCTATGATTTTCTAAACACCCTGTCTAGGTGACTATAAGTGTTTACCTGAAATATACATTCAACTTTCATGTCTGTCTCAGAGTATTAAAACAGTAAGATAGATTACTCGTTTGCCAAACGATAATAAATGTAAATGAAGTTTTTTTTCACTTTGTAGGCATAAAATGTGTGTATAGTAATAACTGATCGCCATAGCAGTTTCATTGCTTTGGGAGCTCAAACGGAGCACAGCCGGAGTACGTCAAAAAGTTGTCAGAGCAAATTAGAAGCGTAAAAATGCATGAAAGGGTACTCAGACATTTGACAGAAGGTGGAAACAATTTGGACGTCCAGAGAACTCAAATAACGATTTCAGCAATAAAGAAACACACGCATTATAATTAAAGACAATTTTCTCAAGTTGCCCCCTGACATTGTTGAGTAATTTTTCTATTCCGTTTGAATCCAGCCAAATTTTTTCTTCAGATAAACACAATCAAATCCATCACTTACGCTAGTAATAGTATTTGATGCCATTTTTCAATAACAATTATCGATTCAAATTGTGTGAACGGAAAGGTTGATCAACTCAAGTTGCTTAATTAAAACTTAATTGACACAGCACGCATGTAAATCGTACTGAAATAATGTATTAAGTATAGGCGCGTCTATTTATTTTTTTCAAGAATTGTAAGACAACATGAAAATTCATGATACTATCTGAAAATGATAAAGTATAAACAAAGGAAGTGCTAAATCGACAACTAATATTTAGAAAGCTTATTGCATAAAATTGACATAATAATGCAGGAAATGCTAATGCACTAGATTCACATGCAATGTTTCAATTTATGCAAGTAATCATATGTTGTTTGATTCCCTAGAAAAAAATCACTAAACAACATAGTCCGGATGGCGGCTGCAAGGACACTTACCCTATCGAGTTAGAAAGAAATGTTGTTTTGGTGCTAAAAGACTGTTAGTAGATGAAAGCAGCCTTAGTATAGGTTGGAGCGTTACGTGTATCGATGGGGAAAGTGTTCTTTTTTGTACTTATCTTTATCCTATTTAATTTTAATGTAAAAATTTAGAGCCTAAAGTTATGACGATACCAAGGCGTGAGCAACTGTTTTGATTTGCCTTAATTGCCATAATGTGCACAGCCTAAGGAACCCATTATGCAACAAAAAAAGCCAACAAAGATGTACCACTAGAAATCAGAAGACTAGTAGCTGAAAAGAGGCGAGCTCGAGCAAAATGGCAAAGAACTCATACTCCTACTGACGAAAACATTTATAACTTATTGTTAGCCACAGATTGAAAACAAAACTCAAAGAAATAAGAGACTCCCAGTTTGAAGGATATGTCTCTAAACAAACTCCATCTGGAAGCCAATAAAATTTTTTAGAAAAGCCAAGATAACCTATAAGAAAAAATAAAAACGAACTATGAGCAAAAAGTGATAAAGAAAAGGCTATTTTAATTTATTCCAACGGCTACGTAATGAAATCGATCAAGAAATCGAACAAAACATATCAGTTCTAATAGAAACAAGACGTTCCATCAAAGTAGTAACTCCAAAAGAAATTGGTGACGCAATAAAAATGCTAAATCCTAAAAAAGAGCCTGGAATCGATCTAATAACGGCAAATATGCTGAAAGAACGACCAAAGAAAGAGCTATAGTGATGCTAACATCAGAGCCGAAACAAGGGAAAATTTGGGTATAGACAAATCGTGTTTTTAGCGCCCCTTTCAAAAACAAAAAAATAGAGAAGAATTAAAAATATTGGAATGAGATGTTTTTTTTATGGCCCTGATAAGACTAAATGTCGTATAAAAATTTGCTATCCCACAGAGTTAAAGCCTTGTCATCCCAATTAAGAAGTTTTTCTAAATTTTTTTGATAATTCTGTAAATGAAGGTGCTACAAGAGAAAATAGAAAATAGCAATTTTTGGTTTTCTATCTGTATAATTTCTTATTTCTTCCATCATTTACGGACGATTTCCAAAATAGCAATGTTAAATCATAATAAAAAACATCTTGTACACCTTAATCCATTTCCAGTCATATGCACTCCTTTAAGTATTTACAAATCAAAATAATGAATTGTAAACCTGAATTTAGCGCCCCTAGTCCGCTGACGCCCCTAGGCTGCTGCCTACTTTGCCTATAGCTAGTTTCGGCCCTGGCTAACATATATTTTTAACGCAATCATTAGGTTAGGATACTGGCTAAAACTATTCAAAGTTGCTCAAATTATCATTATAGGAAGACCTGGAAAAGATCCAACCATGGTTTCACCATACCGTCCAATAAGTCTGCTTCTAATCATTTCTAAGTTGTTGGAAAAATGATACTCAGCAGAATCAATAATGGATTTCCCACCACCGATTCGGTTGTCGCCATTCGTACTCAACACTAAAACAAGTTCACCGAATACCTCAAGTAATAAATGAAGTTTTAGAAAATAAAAAATACAATTCTACCATTTTCTTTGACATCAGCCAAACATTTGACAGAGTTTGGCACCAGGGACTACTGTACAAGATCAAAAAACTCTTGCAACTCACTATTTCAACCTTCTAAAATCCTATCTAAAAGTGAAAGAACGTTCCAAACTAAAGTAAATGAAGAAAAGTCCAAGTTCTTTCCAATTTTTTTCAGGAATACCACGAAGCAGTGTTGTCTGACCATTACTTTATGTTCTGTATACGTCCGATTTACCAATCTCACCAAACACAACAACAATAAGTAGCTTTGCAGAACGATACACAGCCATCCTGTCAACCGACCAAAACCCACAAATGGCATCGACATATTTACAGACCCATTTAAATCAACTTCAGCAATGGTTAAAAAAATGGAGAATTAAGGTGAATGAAAATAAATCAACGCACGCAAAGAATCTTGGCGGTCAGTTAGATTAAACAATCTAGAAAAATCCCCAAAAAAACAGCGTCAAATACCTTGGGCCACACTTAGATAGTAAATTAAACTGGAAGCAGCATATATCGAAGAAAAGAAAGCAAATGGATATAAAAGCAAAAGAAATAAATTGGCTGATAGGTAGAAAATCCAAAGTCTCAATAGAAAACAAAGTGTTAATCTGCAAATCTGTTATAAAGCCAATATGGAACTACGGTGTAGAGTTATGGGGTTGCGTTTCAAAATCCAACATCACAATTATTCAGAGGTGTCAATCAAATATACTTGGACAAATACTGCACCCTACACCATACATACGGACTTCCATGTTACAACAATCCAAGAAGTCATACAAGAACAAGCCGCCAAACCAAACCATAGAGGTACACACAAATCCACTTCTGGAAAAGTTACAAACACCAAAAAACAACAGAAGACTCAAGAAAATATGGCCACTAGACCTTATATGAGCAGGTGACAGACGTAATATCGGTGGATGTTAACCGCATCATGTCATTTATAATTGCTAGTACACCTAGCACACGAGATCAAATTAACTTATAAAAAAAAAAAAATATTGAAGGCAAATTGGTTGGACTGAAAAGACTGCCAGGGTGCGTGCGGGCAGACAAGATAATTTGTAAAGTAGATGGCTTACGCTTTAGTTTGTCATTGGTTTTACTCTCTAACTCGATAGGATAAAATAGGATTTCCGACTCCGCCTGCATATTTGGTTGGACAACGAGATCTTCCAAAAGGGACGGTGGCAGATCAGATTTTTTGAGTTGTAATTTGTCGATTTCTAGTCAACTAATAAGGTTTCGTTCGTTAACTAAATAGGATAAAAGATGAGTCAGGAAAAGAATACTTTCCCCATCTTTGGCAGCCACTGCCCGTTCTAATAGTTACAACCGAGCAGAAGATAACTGAACTGGAAATAGTTAAATTACAAATACAAATAAAGCTACCTTGCATCGCTATAACATGAATGAACTATCTAAAGGACTTCCGAACGTGGTGAATGAATTTCTTCAATTAGAATAGAATTCTTACAACTAGATTAATCTACCCATTGTACCTCTATAGTTTAGAGTTTAAAGAATCAGAATTCTACATTAAACAGCAAATATATGTTTTCACACATGGCTAATCTCCATATAGGTACAACGAATAAATAAATTCGCGTGTCGTCTTTCCAACACAACACACACCGTTAAAACCTTCAAAGTACATTTACCTCGATGTCTCATAATATGAATCGATTTTTATATAACTCACATATTTCTCAAGAAAGTGTTTCCCTTTCTTTCATGAACTTTGTGCGTTAAACATGAAAACAGAATATTGTAAAATTTTCTATAATTAATAAATTTCCATTAAAGTTATTGATCCTATATAACTGACAATAACGTTGATTATATCTTACGACATTTTTCTATTTACTGAATTAAAATTGTAATTTAATCAAATTGGAACATCTCCAAACGATGATCAACAAATTACACCGGCGCATCCACCAGAAATCAATCTACAATAATAGAACAACTTACTTTCCGATTGTTAATTTCCGGTTTGTAAAAAGTGCTCTTGGTGAACTTGAAAACGTGTAAATATCCTGCATATAAATTGTAGTTCCATGGCTCCTAGCACCACCACCACCACCACCACCATTAGCACTAATGAAATCTTTTGAACTAATTAACGGTTCTTGTAGTGTCATTTTTTTATCATAAAATTCATTAAAAAAAAAGTCAAAAATAAAACAAAATCATATCAAACAAAACTATATAACTCGATTTATTTGCATTGTTTTATAATTTGTAACATAAACAAAACAGATACACACGTTATCATTATTTTTCCAGTTAGTTATAAACGTCTCTATGACAACAACATACATGTTGATTACTGAAAATTGAAGGTAATTTCAGTGTAAGCTGTAAGTGAAAGTTGAGGGTGTCACTTAGGGCAGAGTTTATACTACTGTTTGTATTCATATCATTACTCAAAAACATGTGGTTGTAATTGGAGCAGAAAAAAAAACGGAAAATTCGTGGTATTATTGTTTAATCAATAAATGCTATGACCAACTCATTTATGAGTAATATTTTAGGGATCTGTTGGATTTGAGTCGACAGTTCATACTTTTACCATTATTTTTTCACTCGTATAAGCTGGCATCTCAAGAGATCGATTCTTACAATTAATTTGCAGTTATTAGCATATAGCGACCTTCGACCTTACGTGTCAAACTGTGATAAGATAACAAGCTAGTAATATTGTGTGTTCAATCTAATTTACATTTTTATTGCTTAAACTGTCATATATGGGTTAGAAAAATGCAGAAAAATTAAAAACGACAAGAATTCTAAAGAATTTTTTATTTGTTTAAAAAGAATTATTTCTGTAGAAGGGAAATTTTTTTTAAAAAAAAGTAGTAAAAATAAAATCTTCAACAATTCTACATCTTCTCGTAACTCTCTTCGTATGAGCATGTTTTACATTTCCTATGATACGTATCCTCTTCTTCATCATAAGATTCAGGACCGAAATCATGTTGATGTGATGCACCCGATGTACGATCAAACAAACTACTTCTCATACTCATTCTTAATTCTTTCAAATGTTTTTGATATTTTTTCGCTTTTATTACGACCCGTTTCTCTTCACGACGTTCACGTTCTTCTTCAAGTTTCTCTTCACTACCCCACACTTCCAGAGCTCGCTCTTCCACCTGTGAAACATTACAGATTCAAATTAGTTTATTTATTTTACATGAAATTATTGGTTTTACTTGTAATTGGAGATATAGTTTCATTTCACCCCATCGAACATTATGGGGATTCTTTCGTGTAATGTACTTTAAAGGCGGTTCTCTTTTATCCAAATCACAATCTTTTAATAGATACGTATTTACAGCTTCTGTTTTTGTAATCAATTTATGTTCTTCTGGATCTCTAGAATGTATAAAATATGAATTGAATGTTTCAATAGGTTGATCGATATATTACTTGCATTCATCACAACAACGATAATGGAAATTATCAAAAAGCCAAGATACACCGAATGTTTTCTCACATTTGATACATTGTGGACGATCTGGTTCGAAAATTGGTGCTTCATCTGACACTATAGCCTCCTAAAAAATGATATCTAGCTTAGATTTTATCAAATTTTCAAGTGAATTGAATCAAATACGAGTATTTCTTTCTCTGGTTCTTCTTCCAATAAAAAACCACCACCAGTATCTTTATATTTAGTAGTTCCAATTTTGATTGTTTTATTATCGATTGTAACAGCTGAACTGAAAAAAATTAGATTATTTTAGTGGATTTTTTCACAATGTAATTGATAAAAAATTTCCAACTTTTTTGCGTATGGATGCGATACTAAACGTGTCTGTTTTATTGCTATGGCTTTTTGACGATTACGTTCAATACGATCTTGCATTGATTTTGTTAATTTTTCAGTATTTTCAGCGGTTTCTGCCATTATTTCTTTTATATTTTTCAAGATTAATTTTGAATAAAAGAGAACCGTTTGTCAGAATATGATTATTGAGGTTATGTTTGCGACATGAAAACACTACCAACTTTTACAACAAAAAAAACTATAATTTGGAAATAATCATAATTTAATAATATTTAATAATTTTTAATTAATAAAACTGAATTATTGAAATTAAATTGATCATGCGTAATTAGAATTTATAGATAAAGATTTTAAAAATAATCAATTTATTGATTTTATAATAGTTGGATATAACCAAAATCCCCTAGATTTATGACAGCTGATCAGTTGTCGTGTGCCGTGTATTTATGCCGGGATTTTTAATTTATTGTCATTTTTTTAATTAGATTTTGATTAGAAACTTTACCATGTTCTTGTTGTATTCAACAATTATGTGTTCATTGTAATCGATAATAAATAAAAATTATTATTTTATATTACATTAATCGAAAATTGTCGTTTATCCTAACCTAAAACTCTGTTTCGTGTTTGTAACCTACAGAAAAAATTGTTTAAAAATAATTATTTACAATAAAGATGTCCTTATTAAGACACCTAATACCGGCTAGTGAACCTTTAGATAAATTACGACAAATTCTACCAAAAAGAATCACATTAACAACAGGTCAAAAGGTGCATTTTTTTTTGCTTTAACAACAAATTCGATTTTGTTTATAATTATTGAATTTACAAAACTGTTGAATATTTCCTTAGGTATTTGTTGTATCAGTAACTGCTGGTATTGCAATTGTTGGTATATTGGCACGATATTTACGACGAAAGAAAACAATTATAGATCCAGCAACAATACGACGATTTTATAGTAGAAGATATAGAATTTCTGGCATGAGAAGTCCTAATGGAGGTATACTTACAATTATTATTATTATAATTATACCTACAAATTGTCTAATTATTATTAAAAACTAAAATTAAGTGTTAAATCTCAAAGTATATTTACAGGCTGAAATTTAAATTAAAACAACAATCATAATTTAGAGGAAATTCAAATAATTGGAAAATAGACGAAAATTGTGATATTAATTGATAAAAAGTGCAAATTACCCTAATTTTGTTCAAATTAATTATAATTAGCGCTTTTATCTGTTATAAAAATATTTCGGTAGATGGCGCTATTATTGTGTATAATTGGTTGCATATACTACATGCCATAATTTACAAATTAAAAAGAAATTACAGTGATCGCCGTTTAATACGATTATAGATGAAAAGACAACAATATTCTTCAAAATGTGGAGTACAGGTGGGCAACGAGGGTTAAGAATAAAGTATATTAAAGGTGGAGACCTAAGAGGGTTTTATTTATTGAATAATAACTGAAATTATAAATTATTTGAATAAAATCGTTATTGTTATCGATTTGATTCTGGAGTAATTATATTAAACGGCGGTTATTGTAGCAAAATTACCGTATTTATTTTATATAACCCAGATTGGATAGATCAACAACTATAATTTATAGAATAAATAATAACATTTTTTTATATAATTATTGCTTAATCATTATTTAATAATTTATTATTAATATAAATATTATAACATAATTGAAAATAGCAGGTTTTTTTATGCTAATATTTCAAAGTAGTTTTGAATAAAAGTGGAAAGTTTTAATGATAACAGCATAAACAAAAAAAAAACTATTAACAAAATAAACAATTTATTGTTGTTATTGTCGAATTTTTAATTGGAATGTTATTGTTTTAAATTAATCAACAAATAAGTTGGCATATACAAAATTTCATTATCAAAAATATCCAACCATTACAACATTAATATGATGTCCAAATAATTAATTAATTTCCCATTAAATTGATATTGTACTCGTTTACGTCCACTTCAATCAATTTTTGATTCTCAAGGTAACATCCTTCTTTAACTGTATCGATCCTCCAAGTAATAAAATCTATGATAGAGAGAGCGAGTGAGAGAGAAAACGACTATCCACCGATTAATCCTATTTATTATCAAAAAAGATTTAGTTAACGTAAACGATAATAATAGCCAAAAACAAAAATGATACTGGACGTTAGGGTCATAATTACATAATAATAGATTATGGCGCAGTATATGACCTTATTGTTACAAATCGCCCTTGCTATATAATTAACCTTGACTGAATTCTATTTGCAGTATTAGTTTTTTTTTTTGCTGTAACTCTCCCATATCACACCACCATTCAAAATTGAAAGCAGATTAATGGGGGAAAATATGATCAAAAGAAAATACTAATGAAGATTATGATTGATGAGCAGGGCCGGCCTTGGGGTAGAGCGTGTAGAGTGGTCGCTTTAGGCGCTGGGTATAATAGGCACCAAATTCAAATTCTCAATTTATTTATGATTATAATTATGATTGACTCAAAACCTGTCGATCGAAGGGCACTAAATGTAAATCTCGCTAGCTCTAGGGCCGCCGCTGTCTAATTAGTTTAATCCATTTTTGCTATATTGTCTTTAATTATTGTTTTATTTTGTTTTTTCTTTCGATTTGCAGATGTAATAAGTTTAGCAAGTAGTGGACGAAGAAGTAATGCCTTTAGTAACATTTATGGTGATCGTATAACAAGACAAGGTTCGATTATAAATAGTGAACGAGGCTCTGTAGCTTCAGGAAGTTTAGCTAGTGGTGGTGGTGGATTAACTAGTGGTGCGAATATTAATCCTGAAGGTACTAATACAACACAATTAACACCACAACAAATTGGCATGATGGGTGAGTTTTATCAATTATTATTTTAATTTATATTTATATGCATACAATAGTGTCGACTTTAACTTTGTATGAAGATAATAAGAATGTTGTTTGTTGTTTATAAACTATATAAGTGTAACAGGAAATAACTTTTGAGAATTTTTAAATAATGAGAACAGCGTTGGTATTATATCAAATAAGCCGCATTTACTTTAAACAACGTAGTAGTCGTAAACTAAAGGAATAATTTGATAATTTGCCAGTGCCGGATTAAGCATTAAGCAGAGTAGGCGGCAGCCTATGGGTCCAACCGATCTAAAAGTAAGTATACTTTTCCGTCGCAGTTGACTGAAATTCTGGTCATAAAATACTTACAAATTTTTGGAACTAGTCTTGGTTGCCATTGAAAACGGACGTAAAAGTAGTTTTACGGCCGCTAAAAAAAGTGTTGTAAGTATACACTTCGGCTGCGAAATGCTTTCAACCATTTCGAGATTGCTGGCCGAGGCCGAAATTTTCTCTTGGTACGCAAAACGTGCATTTCTCAGCCTAGGTAATTGTTATAATGCGGGTTGGACTCAAGATTTCGTTTGCGTAGGGCGCCGGACAAGCTTTAATCTGGCACTGTAATTTGCAATTCTACAGTTTAAACAAAATAAAAGTTGTAAATTTTTCATTACATCATCATACGGTTTATAATATTCGGTGACTTAATACTAGTTGTACTAGTTTTATTGAATATTTATTTTTATTTTTTATAAATAATAAATGAAATTTCTAATTTATTATCTGTTAATGATTCAGAAAAAAAAGTTCAAGGAACTTTTGCAATTTTTTGGAGGAAAAAGTACAAGGTGAAAAACATAAAGACAACAACAGTTAAAATAACATGACAGCAACAAATTCACATTTTGTTTACATTTAAACAATGCACATTTGTCCTAATTTTTGTTGGGTTTTATTCAAATTTTCTGAATAATTTTGACCTTCCATTTATTACTTTGAAATTTTTTTTTCCAACATTTCGTGTAATTAACTATAGAAATCTAATAATAAAGAATATTTGCGTGTAGAAAGATGAATGAAGGCACTTAATTTAATTTTAAGTAAATTGTCACGAAATGACAGTATAGCATAACTAGAGGTACCAACCAGTATGGATCCGTATAGTTTCGTGGGAACCAAAAAAACTTAATTGACTCTACTACAGAAACTTTCAGATATCTTTAAATGTGATTATTTGCGTTTTTTTTCTTCGGCAAATATCCTAATGGGTTACTTTTACGTAATCTTCGTTTTTAGTAACAATAGGTTCGTTCCAAGCCACAATTCCAGGTTGTTTTATATAGTTTCTTATTATGTATATTGAAGAATTGATCATAAACTAAAAGGCAAATATGCTAAATTTATTTCTAAAACACATAAACCTTTCAATTACAAAACCGGTGATTGTCAAACAATCTGTGAGTTAAATATGCTGCGGTTTTTGACATCTCAACTAGATTTGAATCACAGATCGTGACCTGTTGTGGACAGTTAATAGATACCTGTTTTTTTTTTCAAAGACATATGCAAATAATGTCTTCTTGGAATTGTTTTTGTGAGAAACAAATAAAAATAAATGAAACTAATGAGCTTCTGATTTAGAGTGGGAAGATGTGTACCGAGCCTTAAAGACCGAAAATTGTTTATTTGGATTTCGGGGTAGTATTTTAACAAATTTGGTTGATAAGAATTCAATAATAATCGATTTCTGCTGCCGGTAGTAACGAAACTAACTTTTTCAGTACAAAAGCCTGAAAAAGGTAGTTTCAATAATATCAAATTCTGTTGTGCCGTGAACAAAAATGCGTGGAGCCAGATCCGGCTCTAAACCGAGTCTACACCACACAGAACGCGCAGAACTGCGCTGAGCAAAACAAGGCTAAGCAGTTCTGATGGAGAACGACGCAGATCTGCGCAATGTTGCACAACTTACAATTAGAGCACGCACCCAAAGAGTATAAGATAGAGGGGAATAGAAGGGAAGCAGCCCATAAGAGCCAATGCTAAAATGAGATATACGAGTTTCAGCGCCTTTGGTGTCTCAGACCGGCGACAAAGTCTTAATCGCCTGTTTACTATACATATTTTTCAAAAATCCCCTTACTCCGTTGTTAGTCTTCGAGACCGGATAGTTATGAGTCTGAAACACCACAGGTCGCTTAAACTTATATTTCACGCGCCAACGCGATCCGTCCCGCGTCGGTACATCAAAGGAAATTGTTTGTGCGCGTGCTGTACTTGGATGGCATTTCAGTTCACGCCATACTCTGCAAGCAGTGGATACTTTCTACCCCCATCCACTAAAAGTGTATAAAATAATAATATGAAATGCCGTATTAGGCCGGAAAATGATTTTTAATAATCAATTTTTGTTTCTGCCCTATATTAGTAGCAGATGTCGATGTACCATTATTTTATCTACTCTTATCAGTTACCATAGGTAATAGGTAGAATACAATTTCTGAATTTACTGACGTTATCTGAAGCTAAAGGTTAGAGTATTGACACATGGGAAAACTCCATAAACCTGAAAAAGTATCAAAAATAATTGTCAAGTTGGTGATGAATGCCAAATTTATCGCCCCTACCCAACCATTGACTGTCAACCGCTTGGTTAACACCTCACTCCTTAGTTCCTTTTTCACTGCAGTTCAACGACGGAAAGAACATTTTGCACGGCGCAATTCTGGACGCACGGTACGAACCATTTTAAATACAGCGCGCACAAACACTTTTCTTTGATCTAGTGAAGTACCAACAGTTCTGCGCACTTGGTCTGAACGCGCCTTAAGATTTTACAACAAAAAACGTGATTAAAACATATTTACAATGAAAGACCGTAAATTTATTTGATGATCTGTTATTGCAATCTGTACTGCTTGTTATTGATTTTTTTATTATGTATTTTATATCAACAAACTATTAATTTTCCGACAATTAGATATCATTTTATTTGTAATAAATTATTTTTATCAATAAAACTAAAGTTTATAGTAGTATATAAAGATGTTGCAAATAAGATGTCTATAAAAAACAGAAGAACGACTGGCGCTCTAGATAAAAAAGCCTAACATTTGTTTCTTTTGTTTTTTAGTTCATTCATTGATACATACATATAGAATATTTCATTTAATAAAACTTAATCAAAAATATTATTAATTTGGTTATTGGTTTGCGTATGTGATTGAATTTTACTGACAGTAAAGCTTAGCCTAAGGTTATATACGTACGTTTCCTGTAAATTATTGTACGTAATCAGGGAGCAGATTTCTAGATGTTTCCAAGAGAACTACTTCTATCTGTCTTTTATATGTTTATTTACCATGTAAACACGTTGATGTATAGGGGGAGAAATTACAATGCTACTACATCATTATCATCATCATCATCATCAAATTTGTTTGTTATTTACGTCAATTCCACAACGTTTTTTAACAAAAACATAGAAAAAGCAATTGATAAAATTTATTTTAATTAAAATTAATGAAATTATAATCCTGTTATAATGTGTTAAAACTGTCATAATAATTTATAAATTAATAGATATGTTATTTCTATCGTTATTGTGATAACACAATAATGTTCTTGACCTCCGACAACAATCTTAAAAGCTCCTCGTAGTGGCTTTTATTTTACAAAAAATTCAATAAATTCTGAGTAAGACTGCATAAAATAGAAATTTGATAATTCGTCTGGTATCCAATCAGTTTTTATGTTCTTTCAACTAGACTTAAAAAGGTGTCAAGTTCAATAGAATGCAAATTTAAAAAAAAATTAAATCATCAACTATTTCTATTCAATAAACAATTTACCTTTCAACAAACAATAATAATAATAATAATAATAAATGAGGAAGGTCATGTCCAAAAATAGCAATTTTTAAATTGGACGATTATTTTAATTGAAGTTGACACAATTGATTTAGGTTTTATTAATATAAAAGCAAAATATAAAAAAAACCACCTACACTTTTTTAAAGAACGTTCAGATTGTGATTCATTAAATAATTCAAACAATGTTCACTTTGATCATTAATAAACAGTTAATTGATTTATTAAAAGATTATTAGGTGTAGAAAAATTTGTTCTTGCTTCAACTATGTGGAAATTGATACTAATTAAAGGATAATGTGCAGAAAATTCTCAAGACTTTATTATTCTTCTACTCAACAATAACATTATAATGAACGTATTGTTTCGTAAAGTTTTGCTTCATTAAAAATCGATCATTAAAAATTGTATTTAAAATTCAAATTAAACATAATAAAACTGTTTATTCTACTTGAAGAAGGATTACGAAATTAGAAATTCGAGATGTATGTATATTTTTAAAAATTTTCCACATTGTTAGATTTTGTAGAGAATTTCCTAAAGTTCTATGATGTGGAAATTAAAATTAAAAAGAACTAGAGTCTTGTTTTTCTATTCGTTTATCCATCATCAGTAATATAACTAGATGAGAATTTTTCATGTTTGAAATCGAATTAATTTCAGTTCCAGTAAATTCCACATGCAATCCATCACTTTTTTATATTTTTATATTTTTATCCATACATAGTTGGATTCGAATAGAATCTTAACAATTTTATGTATTGATTTTGTGTTAGTCTTTCATAGAAAATTGAAAGAGATTCAAATCGAGAGCCGGATTGTATTTAATCTTTTTTTTCTAAAAATCTACATTTGAATAAGAATATAAAATATTGCAGAATGATTGAATTGATTTTGATATCATATTGATGTTCTAAATGTGGGTTTCTGGGTTGATGGATTTATAGGTTTACTACAACCCTCTCTTTGTCTTTATATTGAAAACTCTTAAACATGAAGTTGGTTTAAAATATTTTTTGAAGTTATACTTCTTTTGGTGCGTTGATGGTGAAATTTTTCGTTTGTGACGGAAGTTGCGCGCGCAATCCATAGAGAAGCGACAGTATGAACTTAGCCGTTAAATAGAGCCAACTGTGTATACTCTGTCTCTCTCTCTATTAATGTCAATTTCTAATGCGATCTTATTCTAATATAGTTCTAGGTCCTTGTATGAATTTTGAGCATGAATGTTAACATTTAGATTTTGAATAACGCTAAAGAAGTATAACTTTTGATGCACGTACATATATAAGTACAACTACTTTTTTTTGTTCTTGCTTGGTTTTTCATAGTTTAACAAACAAATTGAGTAATTCTTGTACCTATGTCGTAGGTATAGAATTTCTGTAGTGACTATTTAATGAAAATAAAAAATGAATGGTTTGCTTATTGTTAACAATCAACATTTTAAATAAATCCAGTTTTACAGCAACATTGTCAACAATTTTTTTTTTATTCTTTTGTCGTCTATTGTAATAAAATATTCTAAATAGGGTAATGTTGTTTTAGTTTGTAATATTAACAACGTGTACACGTTTTGTTTAATTTATAATACATCTCCAGACCTGTTTTTAATATTTCAATACGGGTATAGTGTGTGTTTCACCTAAAACGTTCACATTTTCTAATATCTCATTTTATTCAAAATATGTTTCAAGAAGTTGTACTATACAGATTGATTCAGCCGAAGCTACACTTTCCGTATTTTTAGGATAGAGAGTACTCTGTCTAAAAATCACTTGATAGCAAAATGGGCCTTATCGATGAAAATGTTTCTAAAATGAAAAAAATTGTCAGTATCTCTCAGAAGCTGTACAGAAATAAGCAAAGAACCATTACAGGGGAAACTCGGGAATGTGTAGTTTACGATAATTTTTTCGTTTTCAAAAATCGTCATTTTCATTGAACAAAAAGTCAAATACTTTTCAATGTTTCGTGTTTTAATTCATTTTAGCTGACCTACTTTTAGAGATCAATTGCACTGTTTATCTTGCCTTGACATTGAATTAATTGTTAGATGTGTTGAGGTGTGCATCAATTCATTTTTGTGTTGCGAATAATGTAGAAACCATAGCAACACAGCGACTAAAGTGGCTACATGATATTAGACACAGCGAAAGTAGACTGGTCGGCTACGAAATTCGCAGCCGTCGCGCGTACAGCGTCTTTTATATTACACACAGCCACTTTGGTCGCAGCGTCTAGTAACTAAAATTGCTCAATGTAATCGTCCCTTTATTGTTTTTTTTTCTTTCAACAATTGCCAGTTGTTTACCTCTACACTTCTCCTTATCGTTACTTGTTTATTCAAACTGAAGTAAACCACATTTCAGCAAATCTAAATTCAATCACGTACGATTTAAAAAAGCCATTTCTTCGTTTGTTTTTTTTTTCAATGAAAATGACGATTTTTGAGAACGCAAAAAAATATTGACCTAATCTACACAATCCAGAGTTTCAACCGTAATGGTTCTTTGCTCATTTATGAATAGGTATGATTTAAAAAAAGCCATTAAACTACGAAAAATTTGCAATCTTCTTCGATTTTTTTTTCCAATGCAAATGACGATTTTTGAGAACGGAAAAAATTATTGACCTAATCTACACATTTCAGAGTTTCAGCCGTAGTGCTTCTTTGCTCATGTATAAATAGGTATGATTGAAAAAATAACCATTAAACTACGAAAAATTTGCGATCTTCTTCGATTTTTTTTCCAATGCAAATGACGATTTTTGAGAACGGAAAAATTATTGACCTAACCTACAGAATTCAGAATTTCAGCCGTAGTGGTTCTTTGCTCATTTATGAATAGGTATGATTTAAAAAAGCCATTAAACTACGAAAAATTTGCAATTTTCTTCGTTTTTTTTTTCAATGAAAAGGACGATTTTTAAAACGAAAAAATCATTATCGTAAATTACACATTCCGTAGTTTCCGCCGTATTGGTTCTTTGCTCATTTATGGATAGGTATGATTCAAAAAAAGCCATTAAACTACGAAAAATTTGCAATCTTCTTAGAAATTTTTTTCAATAAAAAATACGATTTTTGAGAACGCAAAAAAATATTGACCTAGACTACACAATTCAGAATTTCAGCCGTAGAGGTTCTTTGCGCATTTATGAATAGGTATGTTTCAAAAAAAGCCATTAAACTACGAAAAATTTGCAATCTTCTTCGAATTTTTTTCAATGAAAATTACGATTTTTGAAAACGGAAAAAATTAATATCCTAAACTACACATTCCGGAGTTTCCGTTGTAGTGGTTCTTTGCTTATTTCCGTACAGGTACTGAAAGATATTGACCTTTTTTTCTCATTTTAGAAACGCGTTTATCGATAAGGCCCATTTTGCTATCAAGTCAATTTTAGACCAAGTACTCTAGTGTTTTTTTTCATTTCGCTAAAAAATACGGAAACTGTAGCATCGGCTTAAACAGTCAGTATGACACCTACGTAAGTAGTATTTGAGTAGTGAAAGGGTCTTTGTAGATCATTCAAATTGTAAGCCGGATCGATTTTACTTGAAACTGAAGTAAAGTAAACGATTTAAGTCTGATTGTTCGTCATACTCTAGTTATAGGATCGAATGTACCACAATTAGCCTAAAGTTCTAATCAGAGAGAAATGCACATACATATATGCATCACTCTAAATAAATATCGACCAGGTTTCAGGAGATAAATATTACTTTGTGCAATAGTAGATCCCGTTACATGCCGGAAACATAATTAATATGTATACTGTAGGACGTTAAATTTACCGTAACCTGTATATAAGCGTAATTTTGCGGAAATCCTCTAATTTTCTTCTAGATATACATATATGTATACATCTTGTAAATTAGTAATGTAGCTTCCTTAAAACCAATATTGATCGTATGAAATTAAGTTTTGTAATTATTTATGAATCTACAAACAAAACAAAAAAATTAATATAGATGAGCCATTCTCTATTATTGATGAATTCTATAATTAAGCGTCGATCTAATCGATTGTTGAACATAAAAAATTACAGACACATAAAATCCACGTTTTTATCAAACCTTTACTTTTGATATTATTGAATCAAATTATGTTAATAATAATAATAATATCAAACCTTTCACCGATATTGATTTGGTTTAATATGGAATAAAAAGCACGCCAGTATATTTGAAATTCAACTGATGTTAATACATTTAGACTGATTCGAGTCACGTTTCATCAAGGCCTTTGATGCGTTATTTTACTTATATGTATAGCGGCTGTTTCATACCATGTTCTCTAACAGTAATAAAGAAAAAGAATCTATACATACCTCTACCTACATCATAATTTTATTTGCATGTTCTTCAAATGCTTCAATCTATTAACACTTCTTGATATGAAGATGTTAACACGTCATAAACAAATTAAAATTAACATAAACTTCATCAACAGCCGTAAAGAAGAGTCGTATATCCAAGTTCAATCTAATACGGTGTTGTTGTTTTTTTTTTACTACAAGACAAATCGCTCTATTAAAGCTAGAATTGTTCGATTCTTCTGATTCTATCTTTTAATAAATTTATCACCAATTGAGCTACAAACTTTAATCTGTAACAGCGTAAAATACAGTCAATTTCGGTATTGTCATGTGAAATTTCACCGCAAATATTTCATCATCATCATCATTGAACAAACATGTACCTACCTAGGGGAATGTTTAAGTAGAGAGAGAGAGAGAGAGGAAAAAATGAATAAATAGGAAGTTTGTAGAACGAGTCATCTAAAAGGCATGGCACTCTATCCACCAACTAGAAAACAATGATGATGAACAATGATATCCACCTACATTCTACATACATATATGTATATAGGTACTCTTCTTCTCAGACGTTTTGAGTGGTTTATTGAAAGAGGGAAAAGTTGAAAATAATAATAAAAAATATACACAAACGTGAAGAAAAAAGAATAGGTTGCGGTCATCGTCTTCATTAAATAGACATTTATTTGAAGAGATTTGATATGAGTTATAATAAGTGATTCAGTGGCAAAAATTTTACTGTTAAGACGCGTCTCCACATGGACACATTTAGCCGGCAACAAGGTGCAAGCGTTACCAGTGTCCACACTCGACTACACACCACCGCAAATTTGCGTTGTAATTGTGTGTCTCGTGTCTATTTTGTGTCCCGCAGTTGGCAGCATAAATCAGTTAATCCGGCTTGAGATGCAGTTTATGTTATTGTGCTGCCCCTTACTTGTATTTTAGGGTTTTATATTCCATATAGTGCTCAATTATAACCAAAGCACCAAAAATTTTTATTTGCTTTTATTGCTAATTCAGCTCTAATATATAGTGAACCAAATTTGGCTTCACCAAATTGTTGAATGATATTCAGAATTTGTTCTTTTTCCCAAAATTTCAAGAATCTAGTTCCTATCTCTAACATTATCGATTTTATTGCCTTAAATTCAAGTAATCCAAGTTAAATTTATATCACTATAAACATCTGAATCATCCACAATTTGCGCTGGGTTGTTTCGACCCCTCTATCTCGCACAAAAATCTACAAAATTGATGAAACTGGAGAGATACTACAAAACGTGCATTTCCGAACAAAAGTCAAATCTTTTAAGTGGCCGAATGTATGCCTACATAAGAAAAAAAAAGGGCGTTAACTGTAGACAAAAAAATGCAACAGCGACATCTGCATTGATGCCATCACCTCCTGCTTGCAAGCAAGGTCCAAGTTCAAATATGCTCAATTGGTGTTGTTGTTGTTATTAACAAAAACTAAACAATAAAAGTGGAATAACGGATGTTACAATCGATAGAGAGGAGTTGTAACATAAAACAAAAGAGTTAATTCTATCTATTATAGGTATTTGTAGTTAGTGGGCGTTACTACTAAGATGTATTTCTTATCTTAGTAAATACACAAACGTGACTAGGAATTCACACATACACACACACACGCACACAAACAGACAATAGACTTTGAAAGTTCACTGTTTACAGACTACATAGATTTAGACTAACAATCGTTTATAAATGCGACAAAAGGGACTAATACAAGTGTGAAATATAGCTTGCTTTCAATAATTATCGTTCCACTCAAGATCTAGATTTATCGGTAAAGGGAACTATTTCATATTCATCCCCCTAACGAATTATTCAAGTGAAAACACCTACGCTTCCCCTATACCTAGACAGGAAAGAAGGTTATGAAACCGGAATTTATTCCTTCGTGTTTAACTTCTCTCGACAGTCAAAACAAAAAATATTTCAATTGGTCAAGGAATTGTGCCGTTTAAGGCAAACAAAACAACCAAAAAAATAACCAGACTAGTAGTTTAAACGCCAGACTCGCCGCCGCCTCAACGACGCCGACGATGGTGGATTCTCTATCTCTTTCTACATTATTTCCCCTTTGGCCTCTTTTCCTGTCTAATATTCCGACAAAGCTCCAGTTGTGGATCGATACCGGAATGTCGAAATGTCGACCACAGGGACAACTGAAATCATCAGATTAACAGGGTTGTCTTCTTAACAGATACTTCAACTGGGGGGTTTTTCATTGTTAATCTTCATATTTACAACTGATCTTATTAAAAAGATGGGAAATACCTACAAAAGATTTTGAAACGCGGTGTGATTTCGATGGCGCCTAGTGATAGGCAGAGGGCGTTGACAGAATTACAAAAAAAAAGAAACATACTGTTGGAATCATTGATGCAATTGCAATTTTATTCAGCACTAGTTCTAAAACTGTTTTAATTTAAAATGCGCCGTGTTTTAGGTGATTATTAGAGATGTGGGGCTAATGGATTGTTTTTTAAAGGGTTAAACCCTATACATAATTTATAGGGTAATTTAGTCGAGTAGATTTTTCAGTTGTGGTTTTTGTGGATGCTTTTATTGGTAAAACAAGTCAATGATTCTTAATGGGTTTTTGTTTAATATGCACTGTTCATTGTAACAGTTTTAAATTGTCGTGAATAATTTACAAACAAATTCTAAATTTTCCATTGTTGATGAAATGAATAAATATTTAGTTTTATAAAATTGTAAACTGTAGTAAATATTTCTCAATAATGTTTATACTATAGCAGAACTATCAATCGTAATATCGTTCTTAATTATAATAATAAAGAAGAGAAATGTTCGTTACGATATACAGTACGCGACAGCAAAATAGGTACATAGAACATCGGCAGTACCCACTCTCATAGCTTCCATATGCGTTGCAACGAGAGATAGAGTAACTGGTCAGCCAGAAATGTACGTACATCGGTTGTTGACACTACCCATCCATGTGTACCTATTTTGCTGACGCATTCTGTATATATACGTGAAAATTATACATCATTTGATTTTATTACACTTTTGAAATAGACAACACCACACCTAACAAATGAAATATCGACAGATAAATTATAAACTGAATTATCGTAGCTAATTGTCAGTTATATTCAATCACCACGTATAGGAAAACCACAATTACCAAGTTGACCACTTACCTATATAACAATCAAAAATAAAAGAAAAGCTCAACTTGACCATACAATATAAAACCATGATATTTGAATAGATAAATTGTATTTTAAATAGTAAATATAATTGTAAAATTATGGTCTATCGTACCGGATATTCCGGCATTTTATTTATGTATATGTTATTAATGAAGATTTATAGCGGTCCATAATGTAGAACTTAGCCTCAATTTAAAACTGTTACAGATGTTTTTCCTTATTACAATAAGAATTTTTATTGTATAATCATTGATTGATTATTTTAATTGTAGATATACATGTTACAAATGTTATTGAAACCGCCTTTATAATAAGTTATTTAAGTGTTTAGTTAATAATTATGGAATGTATTTATGTAAATTCACAATGATAACAACCCTCTCTTGTTGTTTAAAAGCAATTATAACCCTTATTTGCGTATTTATTAATATAGATGATGATGATGTTATAAATAAACAGTACACTATAGAGAAATTCATCGCTTAATTTACTTATTAGAATGTTTATTTAAAAATGTTTTTAATTTTGATTTGTCTGATAATAAAGTGATCTATGTATTTTTAATAAAAATAATAATTAATTACAAATAAACAAAAATGTCTGGTTTAAATATTCGAGTGGTATTCAATGCAAATTGTGATCTTGATCTCGATCTGTGCCCAGATCTAGCTGTCAACCGGTTTGACACCGAGCGCGCAGAACTTTGTCGAGCAAAACAAAGGTGAGCAACGTGGGATTGCGCCAGCTGTTCTGACGGCGAACCGCGTTATATTGCACAACTTTGAACACGCGCCAACGCGATCTATTCCATGTTGGTCTACATCAAAGGAAATTGATTGTGTGCGCTGTATTTGGACGGCATTTCAGTTCACACCGTACGATCCGGTTCGTATTTACACTGCAGGCAGTGGATATCCAAGGACTGTCAACCCGCTCCGCTCTCTATACGATTGGATTGATCTTATGGGAATCCATAATGTAGTGGAGTCACGTCACTGGTGACCGTACTATCAACGTACTCGATTTCAACATGGTGGATTCAAAATCACGATGTTTGTGGACCAACTGCAATTTGACGGCCTGATAGATATAAAGATGGCAGTTATATTACTGGTCGCCTGTATGAATAGCCGCTAGTAGTCCTATAGAGCGCGGAGCGGCTTGACAGTCCTTGGTGGATATCTTTACCCCCACCCACTGATTTCTATGCCGCAAAAACCTCCGAAATAGGTACATTGCTGAAAAGCAAACATTAACCAATTTTATGGCTTGCAAATAAGTTGAAGTGAGATGGAAACGGTCAAATGGTGTTTCTCCCTATCTCACTTCAACTTATGTGAGAGACGTAAATCCAATTAATGCCTGTTTCTCCCCCATGTACCTATTTCGATGATTCTACCGATATACTACTAGATTCTGAGAAAAGTGCAATGCCAGATTAAGCCGGGAAATTTTTTTAATAATTTTTTTTTGTATGTACCTTACCCATACCCAAGTCAACTGCCTGGTTAACACCTAGTTCTATGACGGGCAGAACATTTTGCACGGCGCAATTCTGCGCGCCCGGTGTAAACCCTGCTAAATACAGCGCGCACAAACAAACACTTTTCTTTGATCTACCAAAGTACCGATCCGGAGCGAATTACGTTGGCGCGTGTTGGAAGTTGCGTAAAATTACGTGGTTCGCCATCAAAACAGACTGCTCAATCAAACGCTACTCTGCTTTGTTTGGTTCGGCGCAGTTCTGCGTACTTGGTCTAAATGCGCCTTTACATCTACTGTGCGTACTTCATTTTTAATTTTTGATTTCTACACTCCATACGTTAAAGTGTCTATTTTTCCGCTTATGCACGTTTTCAAAAAGACTTCGTTCTTAACTGTGGATGTGAAATTAAAATTAATTTGTACGTTATTCATCGAGTGTATTGTTGCAGCTCCACACCAGTCTGTGTCTCAATGTGCACGCTAGTTTAACAATACGTACAGACACTATATAACACAGTATTTTTCTGTGTCTTTATCAAAGTCAATAAAGTAGCACATTGTAAATTTGAGCAGAATAAGAATTGTATGATGTATGCTTTCATAAGCGTTCTTCTCTGTGTGTCACATGTGTCGCCTACTGAACAATATTCGTTCCTTTCTCTCATCATTTTTCTTCTAGATGCTACATAATAAATTTTAAACTTCATGATATTAGATTAGATACTTTATCAAACTGTTCTCAACTTAATAATGTTTAAAGTTTGAAAAAGCTTGAAGTCTATATCTTTTTATTAATAATTTATAGTAAGAACTCTGCATAGCAGAACTTACAATTAATGTGACACCCGCGCTTTTTTTCCCCGAGTCACAGATATGCAAAAAATCAAATGCAGAATTTGTTTGTGTCAGAACTAAAATTATTCTACCAAAAAATGAAGATCGAGATCGAGACAATTTTTTCTATAGAATACGGATGATTGGTGAGAAAAACCATCTGTCATAATGCATTGTTTCAAAACATTTTTATTTAATTAATTGACGGCTTACGTTTGCCTATAAAAAACATCATGCATCTTATCAATTTTAAAAACACAGATGTTCCTCAACACGATAGCTTGTTTTTAGGCCAATTTGTATAATTTACACGTATTTTCCCGTATATTATTCAAATATGGAACCGGTTGATTTTGCAATATTTACCAAAAATAGACATTATCCATTATTACCATCATATCATCAATAAAAAAACCGATTTGTTTTTGACATATTTTTAGTGGGCAGTTTTATACATAACAATATATTTATTTTTATTAATAAAAATTGTTGGTTATATTATTGTTGGGGGGGCCTTGATTGATGCGTCCTTGACACACTCAAATACCATTTGCTAAATACAACATTTTATCATCAATCATCAATTTTCAAAATTGTGTTTATTAAGCATAACGCCATCAGTTTTAATGAATAATATCCTTTTTCTACTAAATACGTCAAAACAGAGATAGAATTGCGATTTTACTAGAAGTCTTTCTGGATCAAAAATACACAGACTCGACTCGATTAGTCTGAGGGGCGCTTTCACATTAACCAATACAGTTCACACGTTTCGTA
>JAZBGY010000497.1:12306-54005 GCA_037414755.1 Lydus trimaculatus | reverse complement strand
AAATCTACCTTCTATTACCAGCTTCACATTTAACATTTGTTCCGACGAAAATATACAGAAAACAATTCTATCTAGATGTTGAAATTTTCTTGTTGTTAAACAACAAATTTCCGTGTCTATTGCTAGTTAATTTATATGTTCACCCTATCTTTACAGGTGTAAATGTGGGTATATGTGTGTATGTGATCATTACAGATTCGAGCACACACATATAAATGTAACAATACCACTAATACTACAAACAATAACAACTTAAGCACGATAGTCTTCACAAGTAAATGTACCGGAAGACGGATATCTTTGTGCATGCCTAATTGCCGTTCCTGAGCTTGTTATTGTTTACGACCACAGTTAGATTTTGTTGATAGTGTCGGAATAAATAATGATTGTAATTTTGGTCAATATATATACACCACAATATCACCAGATGGTACGGTTTTAATTAAAACCGAAAATTACATAGAATTTTAATTCTAATTTTTTAAAATCGACAATTTGTAATTGTAGAGTCAAGTTATCACCCAAATCTCACCTTTATTCCATTCATTAAATGTTCAAAGCAACAATTTGTTGGCGAACTATCTAACAGATGCTTTGAACCAAAATCCACACCTTGTAAATTGACAAATGGTTTTAAGTAATTGTGTGTTAAGTGTACCTTAGAGTCTCTTGTTAGATGCCGCTAACTCTACCATCAATACGATGTTGTTACTACTACTGCTGCTGTTGCTACTATTACTAGTACTAAAACACGGAATGTAATTCATGGAAATACTGTTTCAAGTGTGTTAACGGAAGAATAGGATAAAGACAGAATAGGGGATAACATTGACGGTCTGATAAGGAAGGACTGAAAATGGTTTTGGTCGGCCACAAATAGCAAAGGAAACAAGGGTGCAGATTACAGATACTCGGTTTGCTTTGCTTACACACTTCTAAACGTTAAGTATGTCAGCAATTATTCGCCCTCTTGCCATCATTCCACACGCATCCACACACACACATAGTTTTCTTAGTTTATCCTCTTTCCTGTTATTTACGTACAATTATTCGGATAATAAGATCAAATTTACTTCTAGTCTATGTTCGTATTGTTGTTCAATTTAAATCGAATGTTCGATGAATGTTGGAATCATATCCATTGAAATTATTGTGTTTACTATTGGTTTGATATGGAAAGGATCATTAAAATTTACTGGATTATAAGCGTACAATTCCAATTTATTTCAAACCAGCAATAACAAAACAGGATAAGTTTTATAGACAATAATGATTATCGTATTGACGATTAATACAATTTGCAACATTCACTTTAAATTAATGCCAAATATGGATATATCTATACCTCTAGCTGTTTTGTCAGTTAATTTGATTTCTTCTCTCCTTTAAAAAATAAATAGAGAACATCAACAATATTATCGTTTATTAAATAGTATGTTTGTTCAAATTTCACATCATGTTTATATTATTGTTTCATATAACTACAGATATGGGAAAATCAAATTATGACTTGATAACACTTGATTTAACGGGCAAATCACATGCAAATTGTATGAATCTTCTACTGGTCTGATTTAATGAGGCTCCAAACGAATAAAAAAAAATCCGAACTCATATGAAAACATGTATCGCAACCAATTCGACCGCCTACCTGTCAACTGAAAAAGTTGAGCCAGGTAGGCCGTTTTTAAAAGATTCAAATAGATCCCTATACACAGCAGATAGGTGTTTCGTCAGGACGGTCTGTATGTTTCAGAGGAAAGATGGATGTTGTTAGTAGTATTGTCTTGTAATTATGTACGATTTTATTAAGAAAAAACAATTTAAAAGTTTACAATTCGGGCTTGTTTTAAATTGGGTGCTTATTAAAATGACAATCGATATAATATTCAAGACTGTGTCTGTTGAACAAATTCATTTAATAAATTTATTATCGTTTCATATCATTAATTTGATTACAACTAATATGTTAAACAAAGAAAACGAGCAACATTAATGAGTAATGTAAAATTTGCAAACACAGCAATTTATTAAATTTTCACCCTTTACACCATCATCTATATAAACTTGTAATTACGGTCTAAATGTATTTATATATACATATATATATGTATACAAGACTCATCTATTTGTTATTATGAAATACCGCGTTTATTATAAAGAGAGGCAGTTGATTAGTAGTGTTTCGTGTGGAATTAGTTGGTGTAATTTCGAAATTTGTTCATTCTAAATGGTATTTTGAGACACCCAAACTTTGAGATTAATTTTATTACGGCTTCTTTGGGAATTTATGTTTGATTGTTCCATATTTAATCTGTTGTTGTTGTTTAAGTTTAAGTTGTCCAAATGAAAATAGATCGACTATATACTGTTGTTTGATTACTGACAACGAAATGTAGATCATTACCATTTTGTTTGTAATGACTCTCTAATACGTCCTTTATGACAAGTTAATTGTTTTAAAAATATTACCTTTAACATTATATAAACAATAGTTGTTGTGAATTGATAATATCAGCACAATTTCAATTTATCAAATAGATGGATCGAATAGAATCAACAATGAAAACGTGTAATTTATGCCACATACGCTTTGTATCGGCTTGTTTTTTTGTTGTTTTTTTTTAATTGTTATTAGTGTTATATAAACTTATTTATTTAACGGTAAAGATAACATCAATGCCCCGTTTCACCGTCATTGTTAACGTAGTGTTGAAATTCTGTGAATATTTCACCAAACTCGTATGGAGAATTAAAAGAACCGGTCAAGTTCCTGGATTGCTCATTCAATGATCTTTAAAATGTTCTGAAAGACTAGGTGTAATCCGTTGGGAAAATGACCACGTTTGAAAATTAATAACAGACATGCCTCTTTTATGCGTAATTGCTTCATATGCAAGTTGGTAAAGTTGCATAATTGCATTCGTTATTTGTGGTTTACGTTTTGTTTAAAAAGACACAATCGTATGACTGTCAATCAAAAGACCGATTCGTAATTAGGACAAAGAGATTTTCAAAATCGGATACATTGGAGTGGTGTGTTGAAAAATTCTAATAATAGTCAAACTGATGGGTTGTAACAAACATAAAAAAAAAAACAACAGAAATTAACATTGTTGCTGTATAAAGCTTAGAGATTTTAAGGTAAATCCGTACAATTCCCAACTTTGTAAAATTCACTATAGACTAAAACTCATAATCCGCTCTATTTTTTTTTTCCTCTCTATTTATTTGAATCGTAAAAGTACAAAATTATTTTTCAAACTTATTGTTAGTTAGAGTGAGGAAAATTGAACGTAAATGGAATTTCAAACAAACTTGTAGTTTATTTGATTCTTCTTTAACAATCCGGCAATGGTAATTTCAGTAATTGATGCATGGATGGAATGGATCACTCCTTGTTGCGGAAGCAATAATCCACAGATGGCAATTGGGCCATACGTTCAGAAACGGTGTACATACACACAATACAGGTCATGCATACATATACAATACTCATACATCTAGTTTCAGTAAATGCAAGGATATATACGACAACAGACAAGCCAATTTAATTGAATCGTATGACAGCATATGAATAAATTCCAATAGGTACCTACTATGGAAGCTATCAAATACCAATAACTTTAAGATTTACATAATAGTATCGCGGGATTTTTATTCTTTTTGTTGTTACAATGTTGCAACGATCTATTAAACTATTTCTTCACGCGCCTCTTATAGTTCAGATTTATATTATAAAGAATTTATCGTGTAACACTTTTATTTTTTTCGACGAGAGAAGGAATATAAGGTACTAAACCTGTCATGCTAGGCCAGGCTGTATTTGATATCTTTTCAGAATTAAACGTCTTCCACATCCGTGCAAAAGCTTATAAAAATATTTTATATCGCCGTTGGAGGATAATTTTTTTTTTCGTCGTCATCGTCATCTTTGTCGACGGCATAGTGTGCGTCTTAGTTCGTCTATTATTAAACACCATCTGCAACTTTAAATATACTCAATATTCGATCATTAGATTAGTTATAGAATTCAGAATGTATCCACTATACAGTGATAGAGGCTATTAATGATAACAAGTAAAGTGGAGTATAGCGTCAAAGTGTGTCGTCCGTCTATGACGGCTATTTTCATCCACTAGATGTTTACATAATTAGACTAGAGTGCAAAGTATTCGAATTCGGTTAATGCACTGTTGAATGTTTAATTTGAATTAGTCGTGTACTAAGAACACGTGAAAATATGAAATAAACGTTACATATTGACGAAGTGAGTGAGTAAGTGTTATAAGCAAGAATCACTACAATAGTATTCCTTTAGATACTGAATAATTACGAAACAGTTTTGAACGTGTACTAAACACGTGAACAGAAAACGGCTTGTTTCCCCTTCAACAACTGAAAACTTCAACCACAACTTTCTACAGGCTTTAGTTAATAGTTCTTTATTTTGTTTGGTTTTATAGCACCACTACCACCACACTGCTATTACCACCACAAACTTGAACGGATTGATCTGTTATAAACTTTTAAATGCAGGATTCTGCATCAAAGATTTTACTTGGAGCTTGTGCATCGAATAAAACAACCCTTAAATTGAGACATTGATTATATAAAGGTCTATGTAACTCCAACTACGTTAACATCAAAAATCAATTGTATATGAGAAATAGATAGATTACACGTACCGGATGCTCCATGTAAAGGTACATTTTACTTATATTTGCACATTAAGCTACAAAAGTATTTTAAGAATCTAAAGGACAATGTTCAGTATTGTTCGATAGTGAAAAAGTTGAATCTTCTGAATGAAGTTTTCTTTTATGCCAATCACTCTATTAGTTCTCAATGTAATTGTTGTTCTTTTATGACTTTTTCCTTGAAAAACAAATGATTTTCTCCGTTTCCAGATCAGTTAAAATAGCTCTGCAGTTATCTATGAATTGGTGGTTTAATTAATATACAGATAAGCGAAACACGTGGTATATAGTTAATATGTTTCATAGGTGAATTTGTACGTTTGGGTGAACATTTTGAGAGGTTTACCTTATTTGTGTGTCTCTCTTATTATTGAGTGTAACATGTACAGTTTATTGCAATAAGATTGAATGTAATTTGCATTTCAAATTAGTGTAGCTAAAGGCATTCTATATATTTCTGACTGCACTTGCATGGTCAGCTTGATTTAAGATAGTTGCAATCTGCACCTTGATTAACAATGTAAATGGTTAGGAGGATGAATATTTTCTAAAAAGTTTACTTTGATCTAATAAAAAATGAACTTGTTACCATTAAGTAGTGCTTGAATTAATCGTGACAGACTTATGAATTTGTATGCCTCTTTGAGAATTTCCAAAGAAAAATGAATATGCAAATCACTGGTTGCGTTGACATTGCATATACCTATATGCAAGTTGTTTTGGAATTGAAATAAAAATACACACTCACTCCGCCATGATATGTCGATTAATAAACAAGCGGTATACTTATATAAAGATTTCATTTTGATATAAAGTTTGAATAGCGTTAAGTGTAAAATTAGTGCTTGTAGAATTGTTAATTAGTTTAATTGAAGCGAAATTGGAAACACTCGTCTATTATTTAAAAAATTCTTACGTCATGGAAATGAATAACAAAAGTTGGGAGTGTTGGTCGTGTTAATGGTGCTCTTAGTCAAGTAAGATTGATTACTGAATTACATGCGAGAAGTCGCACCACCGATTGCGGAAATCCAGCTATATCCTGGCGTATGAAAACAATAAAAAATCCACATTAAATAACAAAAAAAAATAAATGTGTGTGTGTGTGTGTGTGTGTATGTACGCATCCACGTTGAAAAGTTGTCCAGTTTCCACTTTTCTGTCTGATTAATTATTCGTTTTGGATTGTCGACTTTCTAAAACAAAGTCAACTGAACGTATTCCCTAAAGAATCACGTTCCTACATCCAACATTCAGATCGTTACCTCTGTCGTATTTTTCTTCTTACCCTTATTCTATAGAACTATAGAGAAGAGAGCACGTGGACACACACTCTCATCAATGTTGTACGTAGTTTGAGGTTGTTCTTCGCGCGATTGGAGTGCCGACCGCTCCCTGATAACCCTTGCGAAAGTTTTAATTGGATTAGAATCTAATTTGACCGAAGTGACCGATTCTATCCACCTGTCTCTCTCTCTCTCTTTCCCTATCTACTTCATAGAGATTTAAATGAGAACTATATAGCTGTATTTAGGTATGTGAAAATAATGAAAATTCTTTAAAGTTAATCTTTTTGTTTTGTTTTGTTCGATGATTACTTTTCAAGTGTAAGTGAATGATGTGCATAGTGACGAATCTTGTATGTCGGTTACGTCAAGTTCGATGAAGAGGTCCAAAATAAATTCATCCATCAAACGGGCAGTGATTAATTGAGCGTGGTATGGTGACGACAGGTAGGACAATAGTGGTGGACGATGTCATGAATAACGCTCCTTTCGTTGAGGAGAAACAAAGGCATATATATATAGAGAGACATAAATACATACATACGCATATAAACGCATACGTGTATAGAGCTATATTGGCATGACAGCTGACGCATATCCTGTACAAATTGTTTACAACAGGATAATCGAATCCGTCTATAGTCTATTGAGAAAATTCCAATAAATTGTAACGCTTTTTTTTATAAGAAAAAAAAGAAGAATAAGAACAAAGCGGATGTGTATTTTGGTTTTAATTCTGAATTCTAGAAGGGAAATATCTGTAAAACGAAAGATGTTATTGCATTTGCTTAAAAGAACATTTTCAGTACTCTTTCATTCTGTCGATATTGGAATTCAAGTACAGGGTTCTTATATTGGAGCTACTTGGTTAGTTGCAAGTTTATTGCAGTTTCATAGTTTTCCATACATATAAAATATTTTCTATATAAATATTTGTTTCGCCAAAAAAAAAAATTGTAAAAATATAGCCTCCATAGGTTTGATTGAAAATGAATAAATACTCCTAGAATAAATTAAATTGGCTATAATCAAGCTCTCATTGCGTTTTATTGTCAACTGTTTGACTTCTCTTCTTTAGCACCAGCAAGAGGTCTCTTTTTGTGATCTTGCGTTCCTCGACCATTCATGGCATTTTTTTCAAACTCTTACATACTTTTCAGAGGATAGTTGGTATACTTTACTGTTTCAAGGTTCTATGCTAGCTCTAAAGGCCTATTTGCGATTTGTTGTTGAACATGTTTTCGTTCAACAATTGACAATATATTCATCACTCCCAAAATCTTCGATGCATCTAAACCTATGACTCAAAACTAGTACCAAATACGTGCTAAAAACGCAGGAAGACTCTTGTAGTGACTAAAGTTTTCTTCGTGAAACATTGCTTAGAAGTCGTGCATATAAAGTACAAATGTTTGCCAGCATGATATTTCTTATTCTGTATCATTGTTTTAGTATTTTGTCAGACAATAAAACGTAAATGTATTTAACGAAGGAACATCAAGCCTAAATTGCCCTACTATAGATGTATGTCGACAAGAGCTGGATTCAGTATTTGAAATTCCCAACACGTACCTAATCAGATATAAAATACCGTTGCAGTTAAATTAACCGCGAGTAAGGCAAAGAACTAGATAATAGCACACCAGGCAGGATAACATTAACAGAACGACTATGTTGAAAATGTCTATGTATATAGAAGATTTGATGCTATTCGTATCGGAACTTGGAAATTAAATTTCTTAATGTATTCTGTAAGAACGTATATAATACAAGAATACAATAATTGGGATATGTAGTAGTGTAAAGTTTGGCGGTTTTATACATTTTGAGATGTTGAAAAGTCTATGCGTGTGTATACAGGTGTAGGTATAGGTATATGTGTCAGTATACTTGAATACACAGGTATTGAAATGATGGTTGTTGTAACGCAACGAGAAACTTTTCCCATCTCGTTTTCACAGTGACGGTGTAATAAGACAGGACCGAGAAGATTACTTACAGATCGATGCCAAACCCGGTACTAGCATGCTAATATCCACACAGTATGCAATTCAAATTAGGGTGAGAGTTAACGAGGACTTGATTAGCACGTCGACTCTGTATATATTGTATGTTGTGTGTGGAGGTGTGGTATACCGATATCGCGTTCGTACATACCTTACTTCTAATAAGTTGTCAACTGATCCTAGATAACTCTATAAAACTACTTTGAATAGATTTCAAATCTGAAAAAAAAACAACAAATAGAAGCAGCATAGATATCCTATTATAGTAGGTGTATATGTGGAGTATCCGAATAAATACAGCCCTATGTAATAATTAATATAAGGACTAAAGTGTGGGTTGCGTGACGAGTCTCTGCAGGATTTCCATTTAATCAAGAAGTCCTGTTTATTCATATAATAAAGAGACGTTAATTACATTTAAATTTTCGATAAATTCAGGGCATATTTTACAGATCAACGGTGATTGTCGCTCTTGTTCCGGTATGTTTTCGATTCAAAACGGATATACGACTCGCCAAATTTACATTTGACTCAAACTTATTCCGTTTTCTTTTTCTCGAAATTTTCTCTAGTAGGTTAGATAGTTTCATAGCAATAATCTTTAAAATAAAACCGAAATACTTATAATTCCACTTTTCGGCCCATCTATTTTAATTCGATCGATTGATCTTTATCAGACGGTAATTGGATTGGATTTAAAAAGGGAAGACGTTGTCGTTGTGTCGTGATCGATCGTTCTCACAAAACCCTACTCTAATTTCTATCATCGATTCTCTTTTTTTTTTTTGGTTTTTCACTCCCTATCCCTTCAGTTTTATTTTAATCTCATACTGTTCGTTATCAAATTTCTGATTTGTAGTTGGATGGTTTTAGTTTGTAAATTTGATTCATTTCTGGTTTTATCTAGTTGTAACAATAATAATAGTAGCGTCGCGACGCCAACAAAACAACAAGTCCCCCCTCAATCGAAGAGAGTTTGGCGCCAGACTAGTTGGCGACTGCTTGTTTGTATGTTTTCTCAGTAGTATTCTATGATTTTTATTGCTGTTGTTCGTTGTTAAGTTGTTTTTCTTTTTGTTGATTGAATACGATTTTTTGGCAGATTTAGATCAATTGATGGCACCCATCATCGAATCATGGCATATATGGTTGAAAGCTGTGAAATAAATGTTTTAACAGGAATGTCAACCAGACATGTACGGTTGCTGAATATTTGATTCCAATTTGAAATTCAAATATATTCGTACAGTTAGTGACAAAATATGTATATATTTGTAGAGTTGAATATATAGATATATATATACAATACAATACAATTCCGTTATGGGGAAATTGAAAAGTTATACGGTTAAATAAAGTTCTATTTAGCATAACTAGAACTATAGGAGATTCCTTTTAGAAAATTGACATTCAATTTCCAGTCTTTACAAATCTTGATATTATCTTTCTCCATATTCAGTTTATGTTTAACGAAAATTAATTAACTGTAAATCTGACTGAAATTTGATGAAAATCCACATTATATTCAAATCATTGTCGAAAGTGACTGTTTTAAATAAACAAGCTTTAATGTATAGACTAAAAGAAGATGGTGGCGATTTTCGTAATGACTGAGCAATCATCGACTAAAAGGAAATACAGAAGAAGAATAACAACAAGAAGAAGGAAAAAAAAACTGTATTCGAATACGGATTGGTAAATGAAAAAAGGGCAAAATCTTGGATGGATACAGAAATCTGCAACACATCAAGTTGATTACGCTTTTCAAAAGCACCATTCGCTGTGTATATTCTGTGAAATTCAATAGTTTACTAAAAAGCACTTTCACGCTTACAGAAAATGGTAGTCGAGGTCTACTAAAGCTGCTGCTTTCCTCGTTAAACACACATCTTTTCAGACAATAAAACTTCTTCATACAATTATTCATCTTGAATCATTACGAAAACTTCCATTTCTATACAATCATTATTATTATTATTATTATTGTTGTAATTGTTGTTTTCATACCAGAATTGAGCATTGTATTGATGGTTTGATTACATCACAAAACTGTCTTCGTTTTACTATCACTAATGTGTGTATGTGTGTGTGTGTGTGTAGTAGTTATCCTTAAGAACGGTTTCGGCGCCGACAGTCTATGGCTCCACGCCGAATTAGATTGCATCTCTATCGGCTAAGGGGAAATACGAGCTGGCGTCTACTCTTAATATAACATTGGAAATTGAATTACAGATAGTTGATAGATTTTTCTTTTAATTAATATATACAATTTTTGTTACAGTTGGCTGCGATAATTGGCAAGAATGGTGGACTTATGATGGTATATCCGGTAAGTATTTTAAAGAATGTCTCTCTATCATCCTCCATCTAAAACTCACTCAAGTTTTAATTTGATGAATCACTATTTTCTTCAAATGGGCCAGTTGAATTTTGATAGAAATCGAACATCTATTAGATCAAAAGTAGACTTGAATCTCTACGACTTGGTGTTTTATTTTTACGTCTTTATAGACTAATTAAGCCGTCGTGTTTCAATATCCGGCTTCTATCTATTTAGTTACTTTGTTAATGTTGGTTCAGTTTAAAACATACTTTTTCCAAGGATAAAAACAAGTAATATAATTATAAATAATATAATAGTACCGTACGGTAGGTACTACAGATAATAAGTACTTTGATGGAAAAGTTCAATTCGTATTCTTATTTATCTTTGACTTTATTCTTGTTCAACATAAATCCACTAACAGTAAAGAAGTTTTTCTAACAGGAAATTGAAAACTTCGTCAGTAACTATATTGATAGTCTATTTGATAAATGATTGATTACTGTTAGTGGAATCAAAGTGAAAATTGATTTCCCCAGAAAGTCCCAATTCCATTTCCTGCATTAACTATACGAATTTAACAAATGTTAGCATAATACTACAACATTCATCATCATCATCATCATCATCATCATCATCATCATTATTAATATTAGTATTCAATTTTTTAAGTAAGAAATATAGAAATAAGAGGAATAGTTGTTTATTGAATACATTATAGACAGTACAGATGACGTCCAATTCTTTTGTGACCACATTTTGTCGAGAAAATCAATTTCCGGCGTTCAGTTGTTGTATGTGTTATATATATGTATAGATGGATGGAATAGGATAAAATGGACGATTGAAGAGATATTCTATTTTGTATCAGTTTTTTTTTTTTAATATCCGTTGATGAAAATTTCGAAATTTATTTATTTGCTCACTTTCAAGTAGACGATTGTATCTCTACGGTTGCCACTAACAATAAGTTTGCATCAATTGTTAAGAAAATTGATATCAAAGCAGAAAAAAAAGCTATTATGATTAGAGAGTAGGTACGTACTATTGAAGATCGCTGATGCTTTAGCGTACATCCAGAGTACTACAAAAGTGGGAAATAGTGTCAAGACTCGACCGCCTTATCCTCAAACTTGCACCTCTACAGATTGGGCTGTCATATCTGATATGGCCATGTCTTTAGTCTGTTACGTTTCATCAAAGTATCAGTATCTCAAGTTTTCTAAAAACTATAATCTGCTGTCTGTTTAGCAGTATTTTCAATCCGTAATCTATTTACCGATTGTGATACGGTATTTGGTGATTTGGTGCGTTTTATAACAACAATACGACACCAACAGCTAATTTTTAGTATTCCAGTTTTTAAATTTAAAAGATTTACATTGTCGGAAATGAATGTTATAGTTTTACTGTTTTTATCCGGAATTTAATTTCACTATACATGTACACAATCGTATAGTATACAGATGGCCGTTATCTAGGTATTGTGTATTTAATTATTTGCTAGAATACTGTAAAATCCACTGCAGTAAAATTGTAATAATACGAGGAAAAATCACGAACATTCGTATTTCCTCTCTAGTGCCGCTGTATTCTTTTTATAGAAAATTTGAGCATACCCCTCCGTACAACATACAAGATTAAATCGCAAAGCGGGGATAACAAAAAAACCGGCGTGAATTACATCGTAATATATTTAAAAGTTCAATTTTATTATTATTTTACAACAACAACAACGGTAAAATTACGAAACTATTTTATCTAGAGTTTAGATATCAATAAACTAATTTCCATCCTAGATACCAACTGATGCAATTCAACTCATTTATAATGAGAAGTCAAATTGTACCAGATGGTGTATACAGCTAGTTGGAATTTTGGTTCCAACCAAACCAGTTAGAATAATGCATGAAGGTGGAGATGGAGTGTGTGGACAACGGCCGGTGTTGTTCCAATGTTTATGCATATTGGATGAGGTGTACGTGTATGCTTTTGACAGACTTGAAGCAAGCTCTTTATTTGATTTCCTTGTCAAAACTTTGTTTAAAGTTACAGAATACACCTGCCAACATCTACAGGAAAATGGACGTGTATTGAGGTTAAACTATAACGACCTTTGTATTCATAAGATCTCCTTCTATTTATTGATCGTTATCGGACGTGAAAATAGAATGTAAACTGATTTTTTTTTATTTTGGAGACCAAGTGAAAATTAAAAAAGCATCCTTTAAGGGGGAAGATTAAAACAAAGAGTCGAAAGTTTGCACAAAAACATATCAATAATTTAAGATTTTGCAACATAAAACTGCCGTCAGATTGCTACAGAATTTTGTTCGGCATAAAGTTGAATAATTTATTTTGTTGATATCCTTAGAGATTGCCAACATTTTTGTTTAAACATTTACACCCTAGCTATTCCTTGACTTATTCTATTCCTAATACAACTAGACAATCAATATAGGACAAAGCAACACACATAAAATAAAGCAGAAGAGAAAAGTCAAATATATGTCCGATAACGATTGTGATATTTTATCAAATAACTTATTTACGATAAGAAAAACGATAGTAGAATATGGATGAGTTTTTCAGTTCTCATTTTTTGAAATGTCTGATGATGGATGATGGCAGAAGGATGTAGATAAGTCTGAAATAAAGTTTGATAGGTTTTCTTCTCATTCTGTTGTTGATTCCATTAGCCATTCATTGTGAATTCTCTTTTCATTAAACTGAAACTGAAAGTTGCTCTAATGTTTCATTAATAATAATCATAGAGAGTGATGATGATGATGATGATGATGATGATGTGCATTATTATATGTGTTAGTATGTGACTGGAAATGTGAAAATCATAATAAATCAAACAAAACAATAAACTGACAATTATTACGAAAAGATTGTCCTGTATAGGTCTATGATTCTGACAAATTTTCACGAATCCATCCCGTTAATTCTATCCGATATTGATGGGACCGATTGGAAATTTTAAATAGATTTCCATTTCATGTACGAGAGCCAAACGAAATCTATTCGAAACATTTAGATTGAAAAAAAGTGGGGTGAAACAATTTTATGGTACTAAATTACCATTAAAGCCTTCCCATACACTCTCTATTCAATTCTATTACAATTTCAAAGATTTGCTGTTTTCATTTTGGTCAATATAACATTTCGTTTTCGTCGACGATTTATGGTGATAGAGATGGAAACGGTTACAGTGTAATTAAAAATATCGAATTCAAATGCTTAGATCACCACGACTAGATTAAAAACCGGAATATAGAGGGGTGGTAACGGTGGTGGTGGTGGTGGTGGTGGTGGTTTTTGATGAGATCACAACTGGATGATCTGCGTTATTTCCACAATAACACGTTCTGATTAGACTGTAGGGTTATAAACAAGCCGACAGGACGTGAGATATACGTTGTTTGCATGCAATCCTTTAGTTTTCTAGTATTGCATAGGGGTGGGATAAAATTTACCGATATTTTTCCTACCCTCATTCTATGTGTTTATTGTTGATTTAACCAAACATGTTAACATTTCCGTTAATTTGAACAATTTTTTTTGTTTTTTTTTCTACATTCGATCTTAAATTCCAAAACTGCAGATAAAGTTTTATTGTTTCTATTTATAAATGAAAATATAGATTTGGCTAGAATAGTGAATTTTTCGAAAAAGTATTTTTAAATTGAGTGACCTTTAAGCTGTATTTCTCTTGTTAGAGAGCTGAGATTATTTTTGGTACTAGCGCAAATGACGAGTTATAAATAAATACTTTACTGCCTTAAGGCGTGAACTTTTTATCCCAAACTTTGTAAAAGTCTATCCGTTCCTGAATTGAAAAAAAAAGAACCACACCAGTACTATGTTGAAGAAATAATTAATAGATTTTCCGACTAAACAATAAATCTGTTTGTTAGTTACAACGTAAAAATCCTTCCAACTTCCACCAGTAGCCAAAAAAATTCTATTAAAAGATTGAGCGTCCGTTCGCCTAAGTGGTGTTCTATCAAGTTGTGGCTCTCCTCGTTCATACCACCACCTGCTAAGCCATCGCCAATATCTTTTATAGCCTTCTATCGAATTATTGAATTGGGAGTAGACGCCGTTTTAACCTTACCCATACTAGTCGACATATATATGTATGTATATCTATATATAGACTCGGTTATAGATTAGATAACAGTAATTCGCCTAAAGGCAAGAATTTTTTTTTGATATTGCATCCACCTTCTGGCGAAACTCTGTGTGTTAAAACGAACTGAACTTGGGTTGATGTGGGTACACTGTACTGACAAAGTCACTTAGTTGTTAGGAAGAATGAAGCTTGTACAGCAAGTTTCGAGTTCCTGTAAAATTCCTAGCAGGCTTGTTGCATGATCCGACCGTACATATGACCGAGGTTTGCATAGCTTATGAGGGATGAAATTAACCTTACTATACACACACACACACACACACACACACACACACACACAACGACACACAGACATACAGCAATAGACATTTTTTTACGATACATTGTTAGGAATTATAATGAGCTAAAGCCTTTGAAGGATATAAAATTTTGTCGTTGATTGTGAACATAGCAGGACTAGCAAAAATCTCCAAACTTTAAGGAAGTTTATGTTTATTATCTTTACGTGCCCTGTTATGAGAGTTAAGTAGGAAAGTTAACTGTTCTTAGAACAAGTATATAATAATGATAATCCCTCTATTTTCATGAACTTTATTTTCAAATGAAAAACAAATATATAAATGATGAATTAGAGGAATTGAAGGAATGTGGCTGGTAATATGGGACCGATTGATAATGATCAGTACATTATATTGCATGGAAATGGACCTATAAATGTGACCACTAACGGGTCTATTATTATAAATAATTATGCCCACGTAACATTATAGATTTACTACGGGATAATCCCGATGGATATTAAATCAATGCATCCGTACTGTCGTTGATTATGCAATTATTCCATAAATAAACTAATAGAAAGTTTTGGAAATTGTTCTTCATATATTCATTAGTTACTCTCAAATAGTTCACCTGTTGTCTAACTAGGTCGTCAGTCTATTTCAACTGTCAACAATGCCGTTACCAAGAGGTTACAATCTGACAGGACAACAGAATCTCTCCATTGTCTGCATTAATTTCTCAAACATTTACTACTACTCTAAAACTTATCACACCAATACTACAACTAACTAATATATTCCTGTGGATTGTTGGCAGGTCATGTCGAGAGACCTGACAATTTTGACGCCGTACTAGTCCACCATAGATTGAACAATGATGGAATTGTTTAACAATTGAAATACACAAACATAACAGCAGAATAAAGTGAGAAAGACAGAATTGTGTATATAGAGGACAGATGAAAATTCAACAATAATACGATATCGACTGTCTAATTTTCAAATTTCCAATGTTGTTATACGGAAACGTTACCTGGGGCGCATCATCCATTTACTGTTCAGTACAAATAATCTTCCAGTGATCTATCATTGTGATCGGGCATTATCATACAAGAGAATGGTTGGATGATCTCGATATTGTTGATTTAATTTCGACTGTGGTGAATACGGGCACGCAGACACACACATATAACGGACATCCAGATATATTGAAGCCGGAAGTTTCTTTTTTTTTTGATGAAAGCTTTATCAGTCAAAAATTTAAATTTTAAAATTATTTTCTTGATTATTGTTAATACAAAGAATACAACATCCCTTGATAGGATAACTAATATTGTTGTACCCTTATTAAAATGATGACAAGCGAGATTGGCCGGTCTGACGCTCTATATTAGCCCGAATCAGTTCCATTACTCTATTGCAAATTATTCACTTGTACAAAATGAATATTAATGTCGAATTAATTAACACCGTATTTTGTTGTTTTGGTAAAATAAATAGATTTGTTTTTGTCTTTCTTTTGTAGGGTGTAGATGTAATTTTTTGTATAATTGTGATTGTCTGCTTGTATAAGAGAGAACATTTGTAATGATGATGATGATGATGATACCACTATGTCTGTTTTAACTTGTCTTTGTTCGAATGAACATAAAAAGACAAATCATCTATTGAAGACAAACGACAAGAGGCGGACCTCTTTCTTCTATTTAACTATAGTTGAGTTGGTCTTGTATTTCATCTTCTTGTCTAAACTAGCTGATGTCGACTGAAAGAAAAATGGTTTGAAAACGATGAGAGAAATAAGATCGTCGTAGTCGACGTCGTCGTCGTCGTCGTCGTTGCCAATGTCTAGAATTGTTGGCGGTCGACTGCTACCGTGTCACGCCCGTCCGTTGTTTTCAAACTCATTACCGTGTTTCCCCAACTTACTGACAAATGACGTGGATCGTGAAAAATGAAGTGGGTACCGTCGACAACTTGATAAAAGACTATGTTGACTCGTTCACTAAAAGAAGGAAATAAAGAACATAGTTGATGTCATGCAGATCAGGAAAGATCTACAAAAAAAAAGAAAAGAAAATTAAGATAGAGACAGAAAGAAAGACTGAGATGGAACAGAAGTATTTAAACGTGAAGCGATAATAATGGAGGAGTCATGATTTAATTGGACAATTCCAGGCACATGTTACCCGGATTTTTCGTAAATAGACAAGAAAGAAAGAAGCATATTCTACGAACATCTCAAAATTAAAGTGATGCTTCTCCTAGTCAGTGTCAGTATCAATCTTATCACTTCAAAATATCAAGTTAATAATAATAATCAGTCGTGTTCAGTATACAGTCGTCGTCACTGAATGTTCACCGTTCGTTACGTGTTGTAAATGGTCAGATTTAGACATTTCAAGTCGACTATTCTAGTAAATCTCATCGTGTTATAGTAAATTATTCAATCGTTAACCCAATATTTACACCCTTTTATTTTACAAGTTTTAAAAGTTCATGATGTTATCAAGAAATATAAACCAGCATTAAAACTGGTCTTTAGTTTGTTCATTACTAGAATAATGAAACGTTAACCCATTTTACTAGTTTTGAAGCAAATAAAATTTTTCTTATTGTCAGACTATAAAAATCTCATTTCGTTGCCGTATTGGCTAAGATTCCATTTATTATTCCTTCAAGATTTCTTAACACAACATTAGCAGAAATAGTCAAAAAGCAGAAACATACATACGTTATTGTCATCTTATTTTTTTTTTTTTTAAGAAAAATCTTTAATGTGGCCGCCTGTTATTGTGGAGTTCATCGGCCTTGTAACTACTCCATTAAGCCACCATCTTTCTCCAGTCAAAACTTGAAAAAAAAAATATAATGTTCGCATGGAAAATTTTCAATTTACAATAATTCAACTTTTTTCCCGTCCTGCCTTGGCGGACTTATTCATGTTTGAACAAGTCTTTTACAATTCAATTTCAATGTAATTGCCGACACTCAAAATAATGAGTAGAATAAATTTTGTGTTGTAATGGTGAAAAAGAGAGGACGGGAAAAAAAAATAACGTATATATGACGGAAAATACAACCGTTAATAGATAGAAAGGGGAAGATTTGACGTGGAATCCTCCTGTGTACGTTAACGAGCTATTTAACCAACCCTCTGTCTGTCAACTGGCTTGACTGTAAATTCACTAGTTAAGGTAGACAAGAGAGTTAGAGAATTGTAAGAACTCTCGCTCTTGACATGACAAACGGGATTTAAAAGCTTCAAGAAATCTAGGCGTGCTTATTTCAATGCAACTACATTAACTTGGATTTATTAGGGTATTTTTTTTATTTTTTATTTTTTTGTATTCTCAACTCGGCCAACGTCGTCTTTCCTCTCATCTGTCGTTTCTAGACAGATTTATTAGAAGAATTTTAATTTATTTAATGAAACAGTTCTGATCTAATTCATAACAATTTTCTAAAGAGAAATGTAAAAAGGACACGTTTCTATTTTAATCAATTTTGTGAACTTTTCCAGACTTCTGTCATAGATTTCGTTATAAAACTTCAGGTAGATCGGTGAAGTTTTTAGTATTCATACAGCATCACCGCTATCCCCTCGTGTTTGTCTATCTATCTTGCTCGTCTACTTCTTCTAGAACTTCTTCATAAGAAGGATAGTTGATGTAGATACAGTACAGTGAGTTGGTTATCTCTCAAAATTCTCTACTCGAACGTAACTAATTCAAGTTCGAAGCCATTGTTTTCTGTTTTTCTTGTTTTACTTACCAGTGGACTGAACTACTCTACAGAATTGTTAACTCTTTTGTCTATCCGTCTTTGTAATGCCCTCCTATTTCTTATCTCTTTTATCTTTTATTGCGGATGTGTGTGTGTGTGTGTGGAAGGAACTCCTTCAACTTGAACATTTTGATTATCATCCGATATTGGTCCATTCCAACTACTTTTCATCAAATAAATGTAGATATTTAGAAACGATTCAACGTTTCGATAATTTAAGTGTTTATTTGTTAAAATGTGCCCGATAAGCACGATTTACTCAACCACCACAACCTTTGTGGAATGTTTCTCTTTTTTTTTGTTTGTTAAAAACATTCAACCTCGTTAAGATAACCAAATAGGGATGCAAAATGGACTAAACGATGACAACAATGAGAGAGACTCTCGTCTATAGCTGAACCTGAAACGATCTTATCAGAACAATTTTTCTGTTCATCGCATTTATGTTCCATTCACAATAAGAAAAACAAAAACAAAAAAAAAAACAACACAAACAATTTTAATTTTCAAAATAAGGATTAAATTTTTAAAGAAGGAATATTTCATGGAAACATCCAATATCTGACCAGTCATGTGGTTGGCAATTCTGTTTGATTTAAGTTGCTTTCAAGTAGATTACCCCGTCGAAATGGAACGATCACCGCCAAAAGAGATGATCCTACAATAATTTAAAGAGTTGCGAACGAGACATTGGTTCGTATAGTTTTACTATGTTGTCGTCTCACTTTGTGGCTTGAAAGTGTTCAATCTCAGTCAAGTTGCGTAGGAATCTCATAAAACCAGAGAGCTCATCTCAATGTACTAGTTCCTGTTACCCTCCTTTATCTTCGTTTCAAATCATACGATGCGCGCCTTCGAATAGCTTTATTTACTTACCGGAATAACTCTATTGCCACGAGAGCTTTTTCACTATAGATATAATACCGGTTTTACACAGGCGTAAATTGCATGTTGAATTGAAAATCGACAACGATGATTATGTTGGATAGTTCACGATAGATGAATGCGTCTGCCACAGGATTGTGTCGATGACATTTCTTACAACTGGACAGTTTTTATTCTCTATATTTTTGAAATAAAAATTAATATCGATATTATTTGAAAAATGCGATATACAAAGGGACCTTTTTTTTCTCTTTCTTTTTACAAACATCAGACGTGCTCTTCAGTTGCACATATATCGCAAATTGACAGTATTTCATTGAATTCACCAATAATACAGTTCGTTTTGATGGCATCACTTATTGATTGAAAAAGTCTATTTCCTCTCAAAAGGAATACCACCTTTGATGTTTGATTCTAACATAACACTCGTTACGATCGTGTTAAACTAACACTGAACATCACACACAGCCCATTTCATCTTCACCCCCTATTACATCAGCAATAAGATAGCAAGAAGTAGTAGAAGAAGAAAACAAAAATTTTTTAATATTAAATTTATTTTCAGGTCCCGGCTATTGGGGATTGATGAATCCTCAATGGAATATGTGCTCTAAAGGTCGGCGACAGTCACCAATCAATGTGGAACCTGATAAACTACTTTTCGATCCATATCTAAGACACATCCACATAGATAAACACAAAGTAAGTTAAATCTGAGGTTTTTTTATCAATTTTCGATCGACTTTTTTGTTTAACGATAAAAACCTAATTCTGATATACTCCAAAACAGATAGAAATTGAGATTGAATAAAAACGAGACGAAATTTTAAAAGTGAACCCAGCCCCTAAATGACTGATTGTTTCTCGGGGCGATTATTTTTTGTTATTTCGTCCGGATGGTTTGAATAGAACGACGACGTCAGTTAAGTTGCCGACGCCCAACAAACCATAGGGTAGAGAAATAAAAAAAAAAGAGAGTCCGAAACGAGTGATGTGATTTAAACTGTATATAATGGTTTTGATCATTAGCACAACGTCCTGCTTACTGATTGAATGATAGATGACCTTAGAGTACTTTTATCGTTTTTCAGTTTTTGATTCTCTAATTTATATCGATTTTTCTATATATGTTTTTTATTATTTGTTGGTTTTATTATAGGTGAGTGGTACACTACATAATACCGGCCAATCATTAGTATTTCGTGTTGATAAAGATACAAAACAACATGTGAATATATCCGGTGGACCATTGGCTTATCGTTATCAATTTGAAGAAATTTATATTCACTATGGTGTTGAGAATCAACAAGGATCTGAACATCACATACAAGGATATTCGTTTCCTGCTGAGGTTGGTAGTTGTTGTTGTTGTTGTGTTGTAGAAAATATTGAAATCAATCAAATTGATGTGAATGCAAGGATATACCAAAAGGGGGTTGAATCGATGATTGTATACGTATTATACTTGAGAATTACACAATGAATAGGTTTGAATTAGTGGAGGACAATCAATTGTATTATTATTATTATTATTATTATTAATTACGATATTTACGTAGAGTTGGGTAATGAGAAACGAATTGGATGATAGCGTGTTGTAATTTAATTAAACGTCTCAACATTTTCGATATGTTTACGCTAAGTAGTTCAAGAAATCAATTCTCGTTCAATATTTGATACGAAAATTATCGTTTGATTAAACTAAAAATTATCGAACAAAAACATATTAAATCAAATTCATAACAATTTACCCCTTCACATATTTATTGTTTATCACACTCACAATTTTTCGTAGTATTTTTCAAAGCTATTCAAATAAATAATACCCCGATATTTTGGGTAAATCAAATGATTGATGAATGGAGGGTTTCAATTTTGATTTCAATAGTATTGCTTCTTATTAAAAGTGGAGAAAAATATATAAAAAACCAATTATAATTTAGTACAATCAATTCGATTATATGAATTGGAAACTTTTTAACGATTCACAAATTAAATGATTTTTTTTCTCTTTTTTACCTCTCCATAATTATTAAATATTCTTGTCAACGTTAACATTCTCTCTACATTTAACTGTCAATATCAATCATGATTAGTGAATACCAACAAAAATCATTTTACATTTTCTACATCTCACTGTCTACCACTTGAATTAAATAAACAGTTGGTGGTGATCTCAGCAACTCACAATTGTAATCTCGATCCTCATTTTCTGAATTGTAGCCAACCAGTGGATATTTGTATTTAGATAGGGATCGAGATGTAGATTTCCAGAGAATTCAACTGATTTGTGTAATTTTCTGAAAGATTTTCTTAATACAAAGTTCTGACATGTATAGTGAATGCCTGTAAAATAAATTTCCAAACAGTAAACGTACGCATTCTTGTTACTTAAAATATTTTACCTGACCAAAACACTATATCAAACTGTCTAAGAAACTCTGATGGCTTATTTAACATTCTTGGCACGTAGTAGAAATAGTATTTCGATTTTATATCTGTGTAGAGATATAAATACATCTATCTACTTATATTTAGAAGTTATTTACTTTCAGGTAAAGGTTGTGTAAAATTTGTGAGTTAAATTGCTATCGGCTATACACATCTAATGTTGAGATTTTGTTAATATTTATCCAAAGATTCACTTTGAAGTTGTAGTTGTATCATCTTTTTTTTTTAAAAAAAAAAACAATATTAACCAACAGATAATTAGTCTGGGAGTTTTTTTCAAAAATCAACGAGTTATTTTTTTAAATTTTCTTCGATCTATACTGCAATCTTTCAGCTTATCAATAATAATTGAATGTTGATATAATAAGCAAACTTCTAGACCTTTCTGTCTTTGGTAAAACATTCTACTCTACTACTATTAAATTACAGAAACTTGTATATTGACAATAATTCAATTATCTACCTTTACTGAAGATTCTCTACTATTATAATTTTATTAATTCGCTTTATGTTTAGCTTTTACGGTTGTAGGTATGTAATTGTGGTTATATTGATATTTTCAATAATAATGATTGACAGTATGTGATAATAAAATAGTTTTTGTTGAAATTACAACGATACAGTGTCCTGTATTATGGCTGATTACACGCTTCATCTTATTGTTAGAATTCATTTTTAGAAAAATCTATTCCTACTTTACTATTAAATAGTTATAACGTTTTCCTTCAAGTTGCATTTTATTAGAGAAACATGAATCCTACGTTTAGCTAAGCCCGGTTTAAGGCGACGACAGTCACCTCAGTGTGCGTTATTTTTTGAAACAGCGACTCAACGACGCATCCACTCGAAACGCTTAAGACGCCAATAATGGTGGGAAATATTGTTCGACACCTACCATTTAACGTAACAAAAGGTGGGATTTTCAAAATGCATCTTGTCCGGATCATTATCATTTCTAAGATTTATTGACTTTTTAAAACCAGAAAGAGCGATTTGAATAAAGTTTAAGATTGATACTGAGTCTTGTGTAGTAATTACGTTAATTATGTCTGGATGGATAAAGGTCTATACTCTGTTTTATTTATAATCTTCCAATTTGCTTATTATGTTATAATTATATTTGTCTTGTTCTCTATACCTAATATACATAGGAAGTATACCGTTGTAGTTAGTTTGAACAAAATAAGGTAACCAAAAGACATCATTAGTCGTAACGAATTGTCATTAAATAGCAGTATATTATTGTTCTTCTAAATTCAATTTTAAATAAACGATAAGTCAGACAGAGATGAAAGAATAACGAAGGGTCGTTTTGTTTGTTATAAAAGTAGACTTGTGACTAGAATTCCTTATTGGTAAAATTCAATAGACTTTCTGTAACAATACATCATCTCGTACTGAAGATTATATTACTATGAAGATAAAGATCTTTATAATCACTACCATCATAACTAAATATAAGATATATTAGTAATAAACTATCAACTTTATGATGAAAATGTGCAAAAAGAAAGATTGTAAAAATATTGCTATTTTACACGCTAAAAAAAACAAAAAAGATCTTTTGTTGTATAATACAGACATGAACGAGTAGCCGTATCTAATGGTGTAACCATTTTAGTTTTAATTAAGTTAAGATCATTCATTTCTGTGGTTAATAACCATTTATGGGATGTTGTAAGTGAGTTTTTTACGTCAACATGTATACTTTACATAATGGATACCCTAATATTGTGTAGAGACCGTCTATAATGGACGGGACAAGAGAATTTATCGATGAAGACGACAAAAAGTATACGGCATCTGTGGTTGAGCTTATATCCAGTTGTTTCACCACTTTTTCTACAGTTTTCACAGTCAACATTTCCAATTTTTTTTTTTAAAGGAGTTAAAATTAGTTGTGAAATACAGTCAACAAAAGCAAATATAGAACAATGAGGGCTATGTGTTGTAGGCAGGTCCTATTGTAGCAGGATGCAACTTTAAGATTTTTTTCTCATGCTACCCCAAATTACTTCTAATTCATCTCTTTAAAATCGATCAACTTTTCTTCTTTGTATGTACCTTTTGGTTTGTTGATAGCCAAGAAACTACCAGAGTCACCTTTTACAATCGTTCATTCTTTCATATCACATTACCGCGTACCGTATACTCTTGCAGTTGGACCAGTTAATCTTAGTTTTATCATAATAGCGGAACTGTCATTATAAAGAATGCCATTCTTATGATTCTACTTCAATTCTGTGACAATTTACTAGAATGAAGAAGTAGCATAGGATTTAAAGTTGAAGGCTACATCATTTTAATTTCAAAAGTTTTTAAATTAAAAAAAAAATGTTCCAATAACAACGTTGTTTCATAAAATGTAACCACATACATATAAAGACAATTTAATAAAGATTTAATAGAAATATATGATTTATATAATGTCATCCCGTTACATTTAGTATCATTTTTCAATTTATAAAACGAACAAAAACTAGCAAGCAGCACACCAGTTGAAATCTTTGAAATTATTACTTTGCCGTCATCGCGTTTCTCTCTTCTAATACAATTAACTACTTTTCTATATTTCGTTAGAACTACTCGACATTTTTTCATTTCGATTATATTGAACGACTAGAAACATATAAAATTGAAGAAGATCCTTTATATTTCAACTATAAACATACATCTATCTTGTGTATATGCTGAAGTCATCTAGAACTACTAAGCACGACTTATTGAATTTCTCACAGAGTCAAACCAATGATGGACTGGGATATAGAGACTCTCTCTATATTATTACTTTATACTCATCGATTTGGTTTCCTTTTTGTGTATAGATCTAAAAGGACAAACTCAACTATATATCGTTCGAAAAAACACGTACATCTCGTCTCTAACTAGTGATTTATCGATTATTATCATCATGATTGTCGTGTTCTATTTGAAATTCTGTTATTAGAGAAGCTTTCAACAATTTCACGTATTACTACACAAACAGTTGATATACTTAAGTTTTCGAATAACATATATACAACATAGTTGTGTATAGATGTATTTTGTGAGAGAAAATGTAGAATTGAAGGCATATAGAAGTAATACGATAACGAATCTATGGGACATTCCTGCAACTGCTCATAAATATTAACAATAGATAGCTTGTGCTATATTTTATTTGATTATAGAGGCTTTCAGAGCGATTGCTTTTGAGAAAAGTTGCAAACACGACCAATATCTGGCTATATACCAATAAAGATTGAATATTTTATAATAAACTGTTTCTTGTGAAATTTTACAGATACAACTTTATGGATTCAATAAGGAACTTTATCATAACATGTCCGAAGCTCAACATAAGTCACAAGGAATTGTTGGAATATCCTTGATGGTACAGGTGAGATTTACATAGAGATTTACCAATAAAACAAATCTTTAAATATTGGAAATTTTCCAAAATTATTCTCGTACAATACTATTGTCAATTGTTTGTTTCAACAACATTACCGCCACTATTTCAGTTGACATTTCCGCATTTATTCCGACTCTCATTTTAGTTTATGTATGTAGTAACCACTATTACCACATTACCCCATTTAACCGAACTAAATAACACATGCACCACACACATAGAGAGTTTCAAATTCCTTTCAGTTAATAATGCATCAGGAAACATCTGCAATTATTCTAGTATTTTGTTGTTGTTGTTGTTGTTATTTTTGTTATTTTTGCACCGTATTTGTCTTTTGAAATGCCCAAATGTTTCCATTGGTAATAAAAACAAAACAAAAATTGTGGAATTTTGCACTTTTATCAAATAGTTGAAAAATTAGAACTATGCAAAATTACTGTTGTATAAAATTATAGAGAATAGTTGGAAAATTCATTATGGAAATTAATATTTTTCGCATAATTTCATAAATTACCAACTTCTATTCATCTATCGATTGAATAAAATTGAACAAAACAATTAATTTTAATCAAAACTATTGGTGAAACAGACCGATAAATAAAATGCTTGATAACTTTATCCTTTCCGGTTAGTTTTTACTCATTTTTATTAAAACAGACGTTTTGTATTCAGTACAACTAATTAGTGAGAAAATAAAGATTCATTTATAAAAGAGAATGAAAATTGTTTCTAGTTAAATTTTTGACGCAGTAATCTCAGAAAGAGGTCGTAATTTTTCATAGTTGTTATTATAATTACTATTGTTATAAATAATAAACTGTTATTTTTGTTTTCGTTATTATGTTATCAATCTTTTGTTTTTAATATTACAATGATATTCGTCCACTACCACTTCTATTGTTGGCACTTTTTTTAAATTGTTAATTCCTTTAAATGTAGGAGATTTATCAAAAGATAACAAATAGCAACAAGGTACTTATGTTTTTAAATTAGTCTATAATATGTACTATATATATATATGTTGTTGTATTATATGGAAAATGGGTTGGTATAAGTTATATGTGGCTATACGAGGGGTGGTAATGTTGAAAACAAGTTGAAAGTGATTTCAGTCACGCGACTGTTATAAAGAGACTTGCTTTATATTTGTCGTGTTCAACTATGTTTATGTCTGCTGTAGAAACGGCTAATTTTGAAAATGCATCTTATAAATATTCATTTATTTGTATTTTTTTTTTTTTTACAATAAAACCATTAATTGGGAAACTTTTACAGATTGGGGAAGTCCCGAATCCGGAATTACGAATGATTACAAGTGTCTTTAATAAAGTCCAATTTAAAGGTGAGTAAATTTCAAAATTAGAATTTGTATTTATTTTTGTTACGCGTTGATTATACAACAGGTCAATCATTTTTATCACGCCACCCACCCTTATTTCCACTTATATACACACAAACACACGTAAATAGAAGAAGAACAACAACAGGATTTTTGCTTCATATTTGTATTATTTATGACATGACCGAGTCGCGTGTCGCTTATTACGCTAATGAAAATTATCGAAAATATTTCTACCAACTCAATTCGGGGTTGATTTATTGAATAAAAAAACAAAAACAAAAACAAAAATAAAACTTGGTATTTAAGTGAAAAACAATTAATAATGCATTAGTAATAAACGTATCATTTTAGGGTGAGTAAATAGATCGATTTTAGTGGTTGGGGTTGTATTGTCCATTTATCAAATGATTCTCTGTCACCGTTACACTTCCGAAACACTAAACACTATCCATTTAGACCCTGACACAACCCCATTGCTCTCATAAACCGATATCATAATTAATAATAAACAATACGACAATTCATTCAAAACTGTGGTATTGTAAACAATAGCGGCCAATAGGGAGAATACACAAAACCACAAAACTACCCTAACAGATAAATCTCGGTCTTTAACTAAAATCGAAATTACCTACCAAACAAATAAAATTGAATTAATTAAATTCAATCTAATTATATTTCATTAAAATTCGCGCGCCCGCGAGAGACACAGAGAGAGAGAGAGAGTGAGGGAGAAAATAAGAAAGAAACGGAAGAAACTTTGCTTTTATTGTTATCATAATTGATGGGTGGTTATGCAAAATTGCTATTGTTGGAAAATTTGAGGAATCAGGTGTTAACTGTTTTATTATCGGGCTGAATCTACAATTAAGCTAAATGCTTAATGTAGTGTGTCAGTTAAATGGTTGATGTTCATTCAGGTTAGTTAAATTAATCATATAAAAGTCTACAAACTATCCGGGTGCAGGTGATATTTTGTGGAATATTAAAATATATTTAATCGATTTTCACATTTAAAAATCATTAATCATAAGATGATGATGACAATGATAATAGTAACAAGATATATTTACATTTTCTTTATTGAAAAGTCTCAATACTGATAATAATAATAATAATAATGATTTATTTGTGTAGTAGGTATAGTTGAGTTTGGTTATTGAATTTTAATGAAATAAGGTTGATTTTATGTTGAATTGTTAGGATAGGATTTCGAAATCATAGTTAACACGGAGCATCAATTCAACTTGAAGTGGTTGAAATGGATATGTAGATACGTGAACATAACTTGTGCCAATCCAATAATGTAAATTAGTAAGTAGTAAGCAACTTTATATCAAACCAGTCGTAGCAGATGCATTTCAAAGTCGCTGATCAAGACAATATGCCTCTAACGACCATAAAAGGCAAACTACATGTGTGCCGAAAGGGTCACTTCTAATTCATTTTTTTTTGTATTGTAAGAAGTAGCAACACACCACAATAGCATTAATAGTGTTCATGCAACGTAAATTCTCAGTAATACAGTTGGTAGCACGTTTGCCCGGCAAGCTGCATACGCATGTTTGGAATCCTGTCGATCGAACTGAAACTTTTCGGAGCTATATGATGATTTGTCGTGAAATCTGCCATATAAACTAATAAACGAATCTTTAAGGATTCCTGGCAACTATATTGATGTCGAATGATGCTCTCTACAAAGATTCAAGACAGAACATAAGTTTTATGCCTAATTGTAAAGCTCACACGTTTGTGAAAAATGTTACGTCTTTTTTATCAAAATATCTAATGAAAAATTATAATTTTTTTCAAAAATAAAATAAAAAAGCATCCCTTTTTTTCAGTTTAATGGAAAATAACTCTAAAAATTTCATATAGTTTTATCATATTATTTTTTTACAAATAATAGCAGGAATTTTAAAACTGTAACAGCAATTTTTTCGTCAATATCACCATGAAATCACAACAATTTTGTTTGAAAATAGTTGATCTGACTTTTTATTAGAAAAACAAAAGCATTTGCAGTAAACCTTGTTTAAATCAGGTAATTACAAGGCGACTGTAAGTCTAGTTGGGATTATCTAGATTTTTTGTATTCTTTTGAGACATGAAGAACGAATCGATAAATCAGAAGTATATCTTTCTGTGGACGTATGTTGGTTACAAGCTAAAACGTATAAAAATCATCTCATATTAATAAATCGTAATATATCCGGTGTAAAATGCGTGACAACGTTGAAATTTAATATCTGTTTTAAGTAGAGGAGGCCAAAAAAAAAAAGAAAGACTCCAACAACGACAATAACGATGACAGTAGAACTGGAAATAGGGTGAACATAACGAAAAACAGACCGGGCAATGTGGACGATGTCGACGTTATCGCTATTATAAAGAAAAGACGCCCGTCTGCCGACATAAACGTCTCCCCCTAACATATACTATACATAATGTGCTTCATTATTATGTAAATAAATGCACAATCTTAATATCAATAATAGAATTCGTACAATTTGCATTTGAATAAGAATCATAAGTTACTTTTCAAAAAGCATGAAAAGTGATGCACTAGATACACGCATACAGATCTTTTTTTTTTTTTGTCGTCATCTTCTTGTTCTTGTATTCGTAGATTGAACGAAAACTGGAAGTATTTTCGGTATTTTAATTGGTGAAATTGGCATAACCAACAGACATCTGTGAGACTTGTGGTTGCAAGATGGTATGTTTGTAATTGGTAATTTGCTACCAAAACCCCGTCACGTATTAATAATTCAAATTTGTAAACTGTCGTATAATCTTAGAACACTGTTTGTTGTAAATTCTCTTCAACAGAAAATAGATGAAATTAAATCATCATGAGATATCAATGATTGTTGTTATTTCAGTTGTGAAAATTTAAACAAATTTAAATAGAAAAATTAACAAATTTCTCATATAAATGTTGATATATTGCTTAACTTAATCAATTTGATTAAGCTGCTCTCCGGTCGCTATTAATTGAGTCCGTTCTTGATTACCGTTAAAATCCGTTAGTAGTGTTGACGCGCTCCGGGTTAGCTGTCCTATAATTGTGGAATTACATTGTGGTATTCACATCTACAAACTGATCCCGATTTGATCCCTCTACTGACTATAGTGTTCCTTTGTCATGGATAATACATAATATCCTAATTTGCGCCTTAAACCAACATGCAATGCAGAGAACATTTATTTATTTATAAAAAGAAAATCGCACAAAATCTGAAATTTACACACATACACACACACACATTTGTCCTGTAGATTGAACTAAGCTTTTATTCCGTATATAGGTATACTATATAGATATAGATACGTGTATGTGTATGTTTGCACAGATTTTTTGATGTTTGTATACGTGTGTGTAGGTGTCCGTTTTTTGATTTGTACTTTAGAATCGAGCTTCCTTTAGTAAACATTCCCGGATTTTTCTATCTATATCTATATATTTTATATGTATGTGTGTGTGTATGTTTGCGTGTCGTTAAAGCCCAGTGAAAAATGGTGTCGAATTCCGGACCGGGGGTTGTTTATTGGTCGAGCTAAGAGTGCCGCTATCTGCACTCAGCAATGGTATGATTTACTGTCCGATATAGACGGCATGCCGCCACCCTTACCGCCACCATCCTGTTCTGGATAACGTTAACGATTTATAGCCTGCTGGCACTAAAATAAACCCGATTTTAATTATCGTCAGTATTAAAATTAAATAAAAACATCATCGTTTTGTAAAGCGCAGATGTAGAAAGATGCGAGTCCATATTATATACAACATACAATTCATTTAATAAATGTTTTACTTAAATTACAACATGTATGTTTATATTAAATTAAATACATTTTGTTGAACAAGTCTTTAAATAGAATTGTTGTGGATGTTTAAGCTTTGAAAAATCGACATCTATTTAAGGAAATAAATTTCAACTCCAAACCAGAGCGCGCCCGGTAACGAAACCTCATTCGACTAGTTTGCCCGGCGCATCCACCAAAATTGCAATCACCTAGAAGACTATATTTATGTTTCTTTTTGTAAAATAATACAAGTACCCCTTAAATTAAGCAATTTAGATTCCACTCACTAATAAACAATAAAATTTCGCAAAATACAACAATATACATTGCTATCAAAAAGATTCTTTTGCTATATATTATATTTGTATGTGACAACAAGACCCATTTACGCTACAATGGTGTCAGTTGGGGTATTGAAAAGTGGTTTGTATGTACGCATATGTGTGCGAAAAGGACAGTCCAGCCATATATGTATGTATATGGTTGTATATGTGGTGGTGTTAGTTCTGGTACAATGTGACAATGACAAGTTGTCCGCATATCCCTTCGGACCACTTGAACAAATACGCTTAAACTGACGCAACCGATGCCGCCGATTGTTATTTATACTTATTTACGTTCTAGTTGAACACTTGGGACTGATTGATTATTGTTCAAATATGTGCGCAATCGTTATGAAATCATTCTCGACTAAACAATTCTAATTGTTAATAATTACAATAATAGAAAGACATTACTAATTTTATTATTATTATTTTTTTTTTTTAAATATTGATATAGTTGCCAGTTGTTTGTTGTTTGAATTGAAAATTTAAAATAAATTTTCATAGATGAAAATTGTGAATAAAATGCACCGTCGTCTCAACCGTTATTGTCGACATCATCATACAAAAGCCTCTTTGTTCCGACAATCCGATTACCGTTTACTTGGCACCTTCGCTTCCGTTATTCGAAAATGTACGACCCGAAGAAGAATCAATTTGTGCGGCCTGGATGGGTTACAATAGTTGGGTTCTTAAACGTTTACCACTATAGTTGGAATATTGTTGAACAAACTTGTGTAATTATTCTACAATTTTGTCAATAAGTGAAGAAAAAAAAACACGACTTGTTGAATTATTCTGTATAATAACTTATTTTGGTTGGGAATAAAATCTTTATAGTTGCAGTTGAAATACAAGAAATTGCAACGTTTGATTTGAATTATCCCAGTTTGAAGATTTAATTAAATAGATAATAAATCCCAACAACTGTAGATAATTCCCGGGATGCATCAGTGTCAACGTTGAGAACCTCTTTTCATTTCTCTTATAATTTTTTTTTTTGTTTAGGTAGGAAAAATTGCAAAACATTCAGTATAATCAATCTTTATGTACAGTCAGTTAGACTGTAACAGTAGTGGGAAAAAAAATAAATCACTCAACATTATAAATATAAATTTTGTGAATAAATTCACATGACGATATGGTAATGGTAATCCCCTAGTAGTCCGGATATGTTATATATATATAAGATGGGTGAACGAAAAACGGCACAAGTGAAATGGGAGGGTAAACCACTTTTCTATCCCCGCACCGTCTGTTTTGCATTAGTCAGATTGCTCGCGATCTGTCTACTAGATAATGGCTATCATTTTTAAGAGGGTTGAATCCGAACGCAACAACCATTTGTAAAGGCCGACGTGTTGCTATTTATTCAGTTGACAAAACAGTCTGTATGTTGTTAAAATTGTATGTGTAAAATACAAGATCAACAAATATGATATTATGGGAAATTGTCTGTGATTCAGATTCGATAATATCATACAAAATCTTATCAAAATGATTGATTATAAGTCATTTCGTTTCAATGGCTTTTAAGTTTAGATGAAGATAGAAATTTTTGCATTTTTTTTTTGATAAGTTTAGATAGAAAACTTTTATGATATCTGATAACCAACCACACTAAAGTCTTTGATCTTTAGTAGATTGAAATCTAGATCCCTGTCTATAACAGTATTAATCAAGGAATCGTTGAATTAACTAAAATCAAATTATTGATTCGAAAGTTTTTCTCCATTTTGTCGGTGATATTACAAATTCCAGTAGAATTCATTTATTGTTAATAATTTTATCATCATAGAATCAGCATTTCTGCATCACATTTATCATTGAAAAATTTCGCTTTATATCAACACCTACTAGACCATTAATTCATTAGTTGCACAGTTAACTAACGTATAATCCATTTATAAAGAATACCTACCGTTGCTGTTATCTAAACAAGCATTTATTTAACAGCAGCAAGCTAAAACTGCATTACACTTCATGGATTTGTAAATGAACCACTGACTGATGATGATGATGATGATGATGATGGTGATGGTGGTGGTGAGAAATCCCATGACACAGCATTAGCAATAATACCAACTACTGGCGCATCTAATGCACATACATATGTAACTCTATACTATGTAAATCGAATTTTCGCCTGAATCTCATTGAGTACATTTCAAATTTGATTTATTTGAAACAGTGGGAATGTTTGTTTCTTTAACAAATAATATCAATATCGAATTTTGAAAATAAATTACCTACAAACGAACGTATTCCGCAGATTAGTATTTGTAGAAACGAGTTGTCGCCTTTTTTTTTGTTTTTGTTTTTCGGCTGAAATGTAGGTATACTTTGTATTTCCCATTTATTCATACACTTTTAATGTCAGCTATCTGTTTTTAAAAGTTTTACAAAGTCACCGGATTTAATGAGTATCTTTTATATTCAAATTTACATAATGTTTTGCGCTTTGATACGCAAAACATGTTTCCGTTACATCAGAAAATACAATTTTCCCAATAACAAAATTCGTTTGAATTGAGAGAATATTGGAATCGCACAACGTATATATTAGTTGTTTGCATTACAAAATTAATAAACGGCCACTAACAACAAATATAACATTGTGTTAGCAAAATTTAGATAAAGATAAATTGAAATCAATAGATAACAATTCTTCAAATAGAACTGCACCCCTTACGATTTCTCACTGTCTTTTATACTTTAGTTTTCATTCTCTCTATTTCATGTATAATTAACTGGAATCACGATATAAAACCATTAGAAAACAGACTGATAGATGTGTAAAATAGACACATAAAATCGACGTAAATGTAAATTAGAATTTTTGGTTAAAGGTTAATAGTTGTAGAGAAGCGGTAGTGATACTAATCGTGTTGTAAAATAATGTTTTATTCTGATTAAACGGAAGTGGGTTTTGTTTTGCACTCCACACCCTCTTATCAACTTTTACAAACTTTAACGTTTACATGAGTAGTTTCAATTTATTTATTCGGTATTCTATAATAATAGTAGTCGCTAGCCTTACAGTAGAATTTATTCGAGTTACAAGAATCGTATATAGTGAGCACGCACTTAAGCCTCAGTTTTAAGGTCCGCTCAAACGCATTTAATTTATTCCAAATAGAAGGATCTTACATCGTTAACCATAACTGAAGCTAGAGTGTGTCGGACCTACAACGACCATAATAGCCTATTTCTGCCGGTACCAAGGGTCGCTACAGATACGGTTTGCTAACCATGTAGAATAAGACATTTTTATTCTTTTGTCTACATTTTGAACACTTTATAGAGTGATACAATAATAACTCTATCTCCCATATGACTGATTAGCGTTTTAATTTAATGTTAATTTACGATGTAACGTATATCTTATGTTTGTTTTGTGTAATTTTATTGATTTCCTTAGCATGTGATAGATTCAAATTTATTCACCACATTTCTTATCACACACTCATTATCTATTCTAAAGCATAATTTAAGCAGTTTTAAAAATGATTAACTATTGCAACGTAATATAAACGATTTTATGTAGGTGGTACGCGATTTTTTCCCTATTAGTTTACATAAAGCTCATTTCCTATTTTTCGTTGTTGAAAAATGACATTCTACAGTTAATCTTCATCATTATTGATTAATAAATATGGATAACATAATGACAACAAATGTAAATAAAGATTCTGTTAGATTGTTTTAAATAAATCAAAATTAATAGTGTTATAATTAAAAATGTTCGGTTTTAGTTGGGTGTTCCATTTGTGTACACTAATAATTGATAAATGCAACTGTTAACAATTCTACATTATGAAAAGGCAGTTATCCCAACTGAATTTGACTGATTTATTTACAATTACCGTTCCTATTGTTCATCTTTATTATTATTGTTATTATTACAAAATTTCTACAGAGGGTTTTTTTTTGTCGACAGACCAATGAAAAATGAATCCAACCCTAAATGTTAGAGTTCATAATTACTATTTACTTTTAAAACCTACCCTGGTATATAATCAGGGTATGAACCAATTTGAATAACCCAACGAGAACACTAAAATGAAAATTTAATTATTGTTAGTTTAACAGGTAGACTATACAATGGTCGAATGAGATTTGCCTTTTAGGAAAATGTTGTTAATATTTGTTTATTTTGTTTGGTTTGGTTTTTTTCGTAGCGAATTATTTTTACAATAGAATGTTCCTTTATCATCACATCATTATTATTATTATTATTATTATCGTTGTGATTACAATTTCAGGAGATTTCACACCAATAAAACATTTATCATTGAGAAGTATCATGCCAGAGACAGAACATTTTATGACATATGAAGGCTCCACAACACATCCAGGCTGTTGGGAAACTACTGTTTGGATCATTCTTAATAAGCCAATTTATATTACTAAACATGAGGTAAGAAATCAGTTTGAGATAGCACAAACACTTGTTTTCTTATTGTTGATTTATTAACTGAATCTCAATTATAAGACAAACGATAGTTTAGTAGAATTTCATTTAAATTTTCATGAAATCGCGCCTAGAGCTAGAAGGTTCCTAAAATTTTGTAGCAAAAAGGCTCTTAATAGTTAATTGTTTGTTGTTCCGCCCCTGGTCTAATCACAACCTTAAACATATCGACAATTTTACGGACGAAACCCCCCATGTGTTATCCGTTCGATTTAAGATTAACAAAATCAGCTTTACTATTGATTTTAATGACATCATAGATCGTTAACGATATTTTATGGCTTCTATTTAGATCGTAATACAATTACGATTTCACTAAAACCTTTAAAGATGTAACATATTACGATAAATATATTTACTACATTTTATGACAATCGTTATCTAAATATAAATAGTATCTAATATTAGACACCTTATATATGTAGATATATCCAAGATTCTATTATCTCTCCCCTTGGTTTTATCTGCTTGTTTTACAACCATTTGTGGTTATTTTCACAAAATCCCGCCGAACATTTCTCCTATATATACCATTACAAATTTACACGTATCATGTCATTTATATGCCGCTATAAGATGTAAACTGTCATATAAATGTTAGGTAGATTTCTTGCAATTTGCAAGACAGACAATTGACAAATAATCCAGTTATCTTAAAGATTTAACAAAAAAAAAAAAAGCTCACATCAATTTTAATTCACTCACATTAAATTTTATTGAATTGTACGTGTGTGGTTAACTAAATATCACAGATGGGAGAGTTTTTTTTTTGTATGTTTGTGTTCGAAATTTATTGTTGTGTTGATTGTTTTTCCTTTCTTCTTTCGTTTTCTTTTTTTTTTCTATTTATTTACTTGTTATTTTTTCATTCTAGCTTTATCAGTTGAGGAAACTAATGCAGGGTTCAGAGGAAGCTCCTAAAGCTCCTTTAGGCAACAATGCCCGGCCAGTACAACCATTACATCAAAGAACTATTCGGACCAACATCAATTTCAAGAATGCTGAGGTAAGAGATATCTATCTATCTATCCCCTAACGATTTTGTTTATTCACAACAATAGAGCACTTCTTTCTTATTCGATGGTATTAAAATAGTAGCAATTTCTTTATTATTGTTTTATCCAATATAATCCGCGCAAACAGTACCGTTAACATTTATAAATTTACTACTAAACGAATAAACCAACATTAGATAGGGGTTGAATTGAACAGATTTCGTTGTGTCCGATTAAATAACGTTGGACAATTTAAAAAGTCAATTGCCTATTTCCTTTTTCTCTGTAGATTAATGCTTGAACGATTCCATGTTCGGATGACATTAACAGAATAGCTGGTGGCAGTAGAGACGGCTGTCGATGCCGCCTCTACAATCTATCGAAGGCATTCTTTCACTACTTTTATATTATATAACATTTAACAAACACTAAAACAAGTGATCTTTACCGTTGACAATGTGATTATTTAGATTTTTTTCTCGATTGTTGAATTTTTTATTTAAAAATCTCAATTGAGTCAGGTATACAACCCCTGTCAATCAATATAAGCAATTAATTCGTTTCTCTTTTGTATAAAGTTATTAAGAATTCACGCCTATCGATAATTAAATACATTAATTAACTGAATTAATGTTGTAAAAAAATAATCTTGTTTTGCTGGATTTTACGGGAATAACAACGAAATTACTTTGTTTATAAATTATAATAGGATTATTATATTTGCCATATAGAGAGGTGTCTTATTAATAAATCGCTCATCAAAATTTTATCACAGCTCAAAGTATCCAACTGACACAACAACGTTTATCAACCCTGTTCCCGTATGAATATTTTATGAACGACATGATACCCAAAATTCACAACTATCGATGCGATTTTCAACCTTTTCAAACATCTTTTTGTTTAATTTTATTGAAGAATCATTTGGATTCGTTTTTTTATTTTTTTTGGTTGTTATTTATATTTCAAAAATCTAGAATTTTGTTCATATTTTATTCAATAGATACGTTTTCCCTAAAGCCTCATTTATTAAAGTCACTCCAACCAACATTGATTTTCAATCTTGTTCGATATTAGAATTTCAAGTATATTACAACTGATAATATACTACAACGTTTCAAACGAGAAATTAATCATTGGTTATATTTTGGAAGATTGATAAGAATCGGTTGAAAATTTGCCCGGCGCATCCACCAAAAATGACACACCATCAGTTATTAAAATTTATTTCAAAACTACTTTCCTATTTTTTAAGTTCAACTCAAATCATCGTTGATTAATTACAGACTTCCCTTTGAAGTAACTACAGACAGTCTCTCTATCTCTCTCTCTTGTTCTATGTTGTATTTCTTTGAGAAAAGTGATATCTCGGTCACAAATCGCTCTTTATGTACGTCTAGTGTTGGTGCTAATGTACACTTTGCATGCTTACAACTAAGACTAGTCCAAGGTGATAGATGACTTACCGTCTCTCTGGAGAAAAGCTTAGTTAATGGAAAAGTGGCTCTACCTTCAGCATGTCTGTGAGACGTGTGCCAAGATCACGGCACATATTGTTAAAGAGTCTGGCATACGAATCGGTAATTGAAACTTTGAATTTGTAGTGGTAAGCTATTATATTAGCCACCACTGTAATAGTAGTAGTAGTAGTATAATGCCGCAAATTCTCGATAACACCGGACTGGGAGTTCCGACATAAATATTTATTACAGGAACACACCTAGTTAGTAAGCAATGATTGTAGTGTAGTTGTTTGAAATGGAAAATCAGAAATAATACCGTTATCGTTAACATACGGATTACTTCCACAGATTGTCTGGTTTAATCGAAAATATGATATGGTTGGAAGCGACAATTTCTTCTGATATTATTTGACGATGATAAGAAGAGTTTGCGTAAAATTTTCAACCACTATAGTCATTTATAAACCCTGTTTATCTTGCCAGAAAAGAAACAAAAACAAAAACATACAAGTTCGAATTGAATTAATAACGATAATTACCAATAGTTTCTCCCTAGTTCTTGAAATATTCACTAAACATTAAATAATCATTATTGATTTAGTTAAAGTACACAATAATTCGTTCTAGAAAGGCAAACAATGAACAAACGTAACAATCAAACGAATTATTTATTGGTATGGCGCTTAAAGTGATCAAACACAATAGTTGAAAGAGAGAAAGAGCAGCAATTCCCACCCTCATCTTTACATTTGTAGAAAATCCTTAACAAATTTACTATACTTTAGTCCACATATCTAAATATTTAATGTTTTGCTATATCTGTTGTTGTGAGAGAGATCAGTTAAACAAGTCTGTAGTACTAGCTGACTAGCTGAGGGAACGTTCTTAGCAAAACTATAATAAGTTTGTTCCTATCGTCGGTTGGAAAAATTCTAGACAACTCTAGGCGCATGCCCCCGAATATTCCATCGAACAATTTCTAAGTTGGAACGAACCTAATAGAGGAATGTATACAGAAATGATAACGTAATAACAATAATAATTTAATTATTGTTATAATGAGAAAAGTCTGCTTTGTTGTTTTATCAAAAGATTTCCCTCAATAATAGTGGAAATCTTGAAATTTCCATATAAAAGCCACAAATTTGATAGACCAACTATACTACAATGGAATTTGCATTACTGTTTGGTGTTTCCAATTTCCTGTACTCGAAAATCTCTCATATGTAAATACCTACTAATGTTTTGTTATATTATATTTTACTAAAATTTAAATTTGCTATTTCAAATGTTTTGTTTTAATAATTCCGGTCAGATTGTGTGTATGTGTATAACCCTGTCTCATTTCCGGTTTAGTTGAAAACAATCTTTATGTATAAACTAGAAATCATGTAATATGTAATAATTATAAAGGGACGTTTTGTGAGTGTTTGAGTATTCATTGTGGAATTTTCATTCTCTTATAGAATAGACTCAAGTATTCTCCACACGTACTATAATCTACACACACACACACACACACCCATTAACGAGTACACATATTAGAATGCAACAATTACCGAAGGATAACAGCTAAATAAACTAGCGTTAATTGCTTCTAATTTCTGTATATTAAAGTAGCGATTTAAATGTATGACATTAGATTTCAGCTTAGCGTTAGCGCGTTATTTCGCTTCTTCGTCTTCTTTTTTTGTATTTTGATAATCTCAATTATTACCCGATTTGTTTACAAAAGGGTTGTTTAACAAATTCAAATAAAATAATTTATTGTAAAACCAGCAAATGAAACCTAAAATAATAGAGAAATTGGAACGATAATAGCTTCATCAGCTGATTTGAATATTGGTTTATCAACAAATTACAATCAATAGTTAGATATTTACAACGATTTGGTGGATGCGACCATAGACTGTCTTAAAGTCGAATTGGTTGAATTAAACTAGACGTAGTATTGTTTTGTGAAAGTTACCAGGAAGGTATTCAACAGAACGTTTGAATTGAAGCGAAATATTTCTGAACCAAGCAAGCAGTACTCATCCAACTGAAAAGCCACGATCCTTTATTTGAACGCAAATATTGCTCTTCACTTCAATATTAACACAAAAAGGCAATAATATCAAACTATTCGTTAATAATAGTAATAATAATAATAATAAGTAACTCATACGTTTCGATAGGATTAATTTGAACAAATCAACAAAATAGTCTTCCTATTCAATTGAGTTCTGTATGAGATATGCCAATAATATCGGTTATCGTTATGATTTTTTTTTTGTTGTCCTATAAATCCGGATTTATTTTAATTTTGTCTGTTTGCACCCTTCAAATTCTATAATACTTATGTACATTAGTTGTGATTTTAATGTTTTATCAAACATCTCGTTATATCAAACAGATGATATAGAATTCTATTGGTTTTATTATCTGTTTTTGTTAGTGATAATAACTATGATAATTGAGGGATATAATATGTAAAGTGACCAAAAACAATTGTAAATTTGCATATTATTCTACAACAATAGAAATTTTGAAATGATAATACAATTTCCCAATATTGTTGTTGTGTTGTTTCTGTTTATAGGATAGAAAGTGTCCTTCTATGCACAAGCAGTTATACTACAAAGGTAAAGCGATACACAAGGGTGAGACACGTAGATATTATTACTGAGTACTAATGGATCTATGATGTTACAGCTAATAAATGGTCTACCACTGTTAAGGAACAACATCCATTCCATAGTTTACATTCGTTACATTGAGACGTTTTGGACAGTTTCACTTAATCGACCGTCTAACCACAAAATTCAAATTGTACAATATAAAAGTCAATTTAAATTTAAATTAAATGCCCAAAACGTCGAGCTTCAATCTGTACATATATTATTAATAAATTTTAGTTATAAATAAATAATCGACGAAACATAGAAATAATCCCTAATTATAAACAAAAAGGCGCATCTTGTGATATGTATGCAATAAATGACCAGCGATATAGAATGTGTAAATTATGTTTTGAATATTTGCATTAAATGTAAAAAAAAACAACAAATTCTCTAATAATTCAATTAAATCCCAGTTGATTTTTGCATAAATATTTCCATTTTCATCACCAATCATTGTCCAAAAATTTAAAAAAAAACCCAGCTGGGATTAATTGTTACTAATATAACTAAAAGCAAATCGTCTTCTACAAATTCAGAACAAAACGTCGGAAAGTTGAAAATACTTATATTCATTTCAATTCTGTCTGTATGTCAGCTTGAACGGAATGTGAAAACTTAAAGTCTGTGGATAATCGTAGCATCTGTTGATATTTAATTAAAATAATAACACCTTTGTGTTTCTTTCTTTTATTTTATTTTGACACAAACGCTAGGTTTTCAGTTGATAAAGTGATGATTAAAAGCAAATCTGTGTTTAAATACACACATGTGTCGTAGCGTTTGTGTGTAGGTAAATCAGCAACAACTATATAACTAGAATTATACAGGATGGCTAAAACCTATTACAAACACAACCCGTTAACCTTCCCTATTTAAAGGTCCTAACACCACTATTTTACCACCATCATTGCTATGTTACCACCACCAAAGTTAAAGACAAATATACTAGAAACAAAACAAGTTTTAGTTAACGTTGAATATTGTTTGAAAATTGTATTTTATAATTTATTGTTGACCGCAGAACATTGCAGACCGACCTGTTTTCTATAATATAACAATAACAAAACACTTTTTAATGAATAGATCGACCACAATTTACCGAAAAACCGGCAAATTCATTTTAATAATATTGTTTTATGAACAATACACATTTAATTTATAGAATAATCAGTTTGAAATTGACCAATAATTTGTGGAATAATCAAATTTCTAATGAGCTTTCATTTATTGTAATTTCGCCAAATCAATACAATCCCGATCGATCATCAAAGCAATTTCTTTGACAACTCGATGATTGTGATTATACTCAGACTTTAAACAATAATAATAATAATAATAATAATAATAAACAAATTTTAGGAATGAATTTGTATGCT